>JAMKCH010011206.1:0-120834 GCA_023653785.1 Ophioderma brevispina | reverse complement strand
CAAAGAGCAATGGAAAAGAAAATGCTTCATCTCATGTTAAGAGACAAAGTTTATCACACAGAAATTAGGCAAATAACAAAGGTGAAAGACATTAGACAGAAGATAAAAGAATCAAAATGGAGATGTGCAGGGCATGTATCCAGAACACAAGACACAAATGCTAGCCAAGAAAAGGGAAAAGAAGGAGAGGAAGACAGAAAAGGCGTTGGAGAGATGACATTACATGGTACATAAAGACGACAGCTTGGTCAAGAGAAGCAAGATCAAAATCCAGATGGAAAATGCTGGAGGATGGTTATAGTCTGACGATGATCAATTTAGTCCCATGGTGGTGAGCAGAAATAGACACATGAGGTGATAAGAGTAATACAGCAAATATAGGATGCAGTTCCTCCGACAAGCTTCACATTGATAATATCTAACCACATGGACACTATCGGCCGATTTGTTTGGATATTCATATTGTTATATTATGCAACTAGCCAATGAGAGACATGGTAAGAAACACTCAAAGATGTATACAAATATAGACGTTTATTTTGATTGGTTATTCAGATATGTTATATCATGTAATGAGCCAATCAGAAAGACTGTCAGAAAGATGATAGTTCTCATCAGGGAGTTAATGGTATCGGTTGTTCTGTGCTGCAAAGGAATTTATATGAAATGGTGACAGTGCTGGAACCAGATAGATGGAGTATTTTCAAGTGCAGATATGGGGAAAATTCATGTGAAAACGGACCAAAAAGGAACATTGAAACAGGTACCAGGTGGCATGTCAAAAGACAAATTGTTAGTCATTTAATACATATAATTATTTAGTTCTCAAACTGCCCAAACATCAAAGTGGGCCACATGTAATAGACAAATGATACGATACGACAAGATGAACTAGTGAAAGTTCCAACTACCAGTCAAAATAGACAACATTCATATACTACCGTCTCATCACCAGCGAAATCCAATCCAGGATCTTGATGCGAATCACCTTCAGTAGAATCAGCTTGTGAAGTCTTCGCTCCCGTTTCTGATGGAGTTTCTCCCTTCAAAGAATTTAAAGTACACATCAATTATTTGTTGGAATTTCGTGACTCAACCAGCAAAAATCGTGCAACAGTATGACTGAATAGTTGGTGAAAGAGGAAAGTCAATTGGTCTATAGTCTGTGGTGGGAAATATGGACTCCACAGCAAGCAGTATCAACAGTGCAAAGAAGTTAACAAATTTTCCAAAAGTTATAGATAAGCAGACTATAAACCGTTTTACTCTAACAAGTAGAATCTAAAACTTTAAACTATATGAAAAATTGCAAAATGTTTTACTCAGGAGCAATTTCAGATTTGGAACTATCAAGGATAGGGACAAGTCAAAGACGCAAAGGGGTTGGGCGGTTCTGGTACATAGCTGTACATGTATATACTTTTCCCATTCATATTGTTAATACATTTATAACGGGGAGTTTCTGCTCAGGTTACCAGGCGCGTACAATGGGTTTTGGGAGCATTCGCTTTTGACTAAAAGGTTTATTGTCCCACAATCGGTAAGAATTGTATAATTGGAAATCTCCAGTTGATAGCAAAGTAAAAATTCTCAGGATTATGGTCATTTCTCATCAAATGTCCTAATTCTCAACATCGTATTTTTGCTAGTGATATGAGAAATGGTCAACAACAAAGGAAATGGAATATAAATTGATTACAGCCCAAAGAGCAATGGAAAAGAAAAATGCTTCATCTCATGTTAAGAGACACACTGTTAAAAATAAACCTGTAAAAAACAGGCATTTGACTGGCAGCTGGGACTCACTACCGTGCAGAACGTAAATAACTGGAACCGTAAAAATACGAAAACATTGCCGGGAACGTAAAGTAACGGCGTAAAATCTCAGCTTCAACGTTATTGTTGGTTTTGACTTGTTTAAACAATATTAAGAATTAAAACGTTATTACAATCCTCTGACCAATTTTCACGTTGTAGCTATGGCATCATACAAACGTTGTATTTACGTTACCACGTGGTTGTAAAAAAAGTTATATTTCAAGCAAATAATATTGAAAAAAGGCAATAAACAAAGGGAAAGCGTGAAGAAATAAAGATTTAAACCAGTTCATACACTTTGTTTTATATGGTAATGTACACATTCTAATGTCACCAATTACTTAATCATCATATGAACAAACTTAATACACGTACCTTACATAGATTCGAACCAGGGCCTTAAGATTACAAGTCCTAAACCTTATCCACTACACTACATGACTTTACTGATAGCAGATGCTAAAATTAAATATATATATATATATCGTCACGAATCTTCCAAACAGGCCAATCGACCAAAAGTCACATTTCGAGATATCGGCGATTGAAGTTTTCGAGAATTATGAACTTGCATATCTAAAATTTGAAACATTTTAGGAAAATGAGTTTATGTGGACATTGTAACGTTCTTCATTTTGATCACGCTTTCCATTCAAGTATCCTTTGTTTTCCTTGTCAAATTTAATTACAAAGTGATTGGTCTGTTTGCAAAAACTAAAAAACGTCCTCTGTTTCTATGTCAAAGGAGACGAATGCACATTGAGCTGTTTGGCGTACTCAAAAAGAGTTGATCGATCGCTCAGGCGGTGGTATTCAACATGTTGAACATACTTTTGCCTGCCGAGGGCGCTAGAAATGACTATGCTTTACGATTTTCTAAGGTGTCATGGTCTCTTACAGGCAAAATAATGTGCCAGTGAAGATAGAAAAGAGGAATGATGAGGTCCTACCATTTGTATTTTGTATTAGAATTGATTTAATCAAATATTTAATACTCAATGTAAAATATAATACATCAAGCTATAAATATACAGTTAATTTGAATGGAAACCTGTAAAAGATGGATTTTACGGGGTTTTGTTGGAAGAATTGCTGCCAGAATTTTCCTGTAAAATTTATAGCATTTTTTCCGGTAAACTTTAGTACTTAATCATATAATTGAAAATTCATAATACTGAATGTACGATAATGTTGATTCTCGAAAAAAAAAATAAAAGCTCCAGTTGTAGTCGTTTTATACCCTGGTAAATTGGACATAAAATTTACAGTATTTTGCTGTATTTCCCATCGGCCCACACGCATGTGTAAGTACACTAAAGACATCCGAAGTGTATGTCTAGCGTTTGAAACCTGTGATTAATTGGACATAAAAACTTTAAAAACGTTCAGGTGGAAGAATTTGATTTATCTGTATTTTATTGCTTGAATGTGTATTTTTGATACTTTTTTTTTGCAGAGTAAAAGGATCAAAGATCACTAGTTTAACAAGATAAAGCTTTATTACTATAGTATTTTATATTTGTATTAAATTTCCGAAATGCGTTCTGACGAATCACTTTTATTCTAATGATCGACACATACAAACACGTGTTTACTAATGAAGTACTGTTTATTTTCAGTACAATAAAAACTAAAAACAACGCTTTATTCATATGGTATCTTTTACAGTTATATTTATCAAGTTTTCAGTAGTTTCAACTGTCACTGAAAATTAATACATTCAATGTAGGCTACTACTTTCAAGTAACGAAACCATAGGAAGAGTATAATTATTTGTCAAATGACGTATATAAAACTCGTAAAAATATACGACTTCGAAGTGTATATCAGAACAATTTGAAATGACATTGATATTCCCTGGATATTATTTCAATTTTTGTCATCAAACAGTCGTTGCGTATTACATGTTTCACTTTGGATTCATTTAGCACTCTTAGAGTAAGTTGTCTATACTTCTGTTGTTGAAAACTTCTATGAGTAAAAAATAACCATTTTGGGGGGGGGGGGAAAGGTTAAGATGGGCAGTTTGCCGACAAGACTTCTGACGTATGATTTCAATTCAAACTTGCCATATTTCTGATTATCAGAGTGGTATTTATTAAATGCGATGAGATTTCTCCTGTTTAAAATTCTTTCGTTATTGGAATTTGAAAGGAAAATATTTCCTGTATCTCTCATATAGCTAATCGGGTTTGCATTCAATTGTATTGAATTTTTCCCAATGATATCTTTTAAGTGTTCCTTAATATCAATGTATTTTAATTGCGATGCATGAAAATTTGAATGATATTTGATCTTACATGTACTCAAAATCACATTACTGCTATCTGTTAATGCGCTTATTTATACACAAGAAATTTCAGTTATTGATTAGTAATCACTAAGTTCGGGAACTCAAAATAATATATCGTAGGTATGTGGGAAAATATAGGAAAGAAGGAAGGAAAAAACTAAAAGAATTTTGATGTTCTTTGTTTTACATTGCATTATTGATCTTAAAACCATCTTCTACCTAAGGGGGGGGGGTGGTTAGCAATCCTTCAGCTTTTCTCCGGCTAGCTAAAGCCCCCTTTTTGGTGCCAACTTATTTAATGTAATTGTCAATTGACATATTTTCGCTTCGATCCTTTTTTTATCCGAAACAAACATATAGGAATAGTAAAGACTAAGGTATCCCAAAGAAAAGGTCAATGATATCGCCATTTTCATTATGGGATGGCTAATAGTTGTATAGAGCGAGCATTTTAGTTGCTATAATAAGGTATTGGGGTCGCTAAAATTGCGAAATATCAATTTCCTCTTCCACCCTACTTCAGTATTTTCGCACTTTCCCCTCAAATATGACGTCATATATGTGAGTCCCATACGGGATGTGGTACTTATTTTGAGTACCAATTGAACATATAGAAACGCTAAGCTATCCTTTGGTACCAAAATTTACAGTAATCGGATTTCCTAACCGGAAATCACACAAGGGTTGTGGCACCCTACCCCCTTCGGGAGTTTTGTTAAAAAAGAACAAAAATGGCTCGGGTAGACGAGGGTTAATTTGGCTGTAATTAATTCATGTAAGTCACTTTTTTAAACAGTAAGCCTATCCTACTATGACTAGAATCGAACCTGGGACACTCTTATATGAACCAAATACCTAATAACCACCAGTAACATTATTCTACCATAAAGGGAATATTATAAGAACATTGATTTATTCAAATATTGTCATTAAAATGGACAAATATCCTACCAAAACGTGAAGGGTTTTCAAACAAGAGGTTTGTATGAACTATCTATAAAATTGAAGTGAAAATAGGTACTACATTAATGCTTGTTTATGTCCGTTATCTCCTTTCTGGGGTTAAAATTATCTTGTTGATTTAACTTTGAAATACCACCGTAGCTGATTTGATCTTTTACTTATTACAACTTCAACAATCAAATAATTTGCAGCAAAGGGTAAACTGAGTAAATGTTATATTTTTTTTGCACAGTTCCCGTAACTGTTAAGGGGGAATCTAGTTCAAAATGAAGTGTCTATTAACAATATGTTCTAGCACATGTAGTTCATGATTAGTATATGAAAGTCATGCATGAAAATATTCAGAAATATGTAAGGCTTTCAAAAATGAATCAATTTACAGAGTTCAAGTTCATTCCATGCCATTGCACGAGGTCAAAGGTCAACAAACTTTAATTTGGGCTTCAGTGAAATACAAAAGTTGCTCCTCATTTTTCACTAACTTGCAATACTCTGATAATAATAAGACTTAAAACATGTGTTAGTAGGTCAAGTAGGTGCAACCTAATGAAGAGATTTTTTGTAATTTGATTTTCGGGTTGCCATAGCAACCGGATCCATGATTTTTTTAATCTTCATTGCTGGTGAGAACTTTGACCCCCCCATAAAATATAAACAAAAGAGAAATTCCACAAAATGGCCCATTAGGTTGTAATACATATCATGAATTACTATTGGTCCAAATTTGAAGTCGAAGGCTCTACTAGAACCTGCTTTTTTCCGGAGCAACATTTTCAAAAGCGAAAAAAGTTATGGCCCGTTAATGATCTAAAACACCTAATTAATTTTAATTATGCTAATTAGTAACATTTTTGTTCTTTAAACTTCAAATTTAGTAATTGCATGAATTATAGTCAAATATAAATACAAAATTTCTATAAATAAGCACTGTTGTAGGCTAGAAATTAATTTATTTGTCACTGTCTTAAATATTGCAGGGTGAAAAACAATAAAATACATAATAAATATAGCTGCTTGAAAAACAATAAAAAACATAAGAAATTATGTTTGTTCGCGAGACGCAATTGACTAATTGATCATAAAATGGGAACGGAATGTCCGATTTTCACCAAATAAAAAGGGAAATAAAGCTAAAAATTGTAGCAATGTAACAAAATTCAAACCACTGCAAACCTTACATCACAAGACTTTGAACTAGATTCTCCCCTTAATACATGTATGTTTGTGTTATCACTTCTCAAATGAAATAAGAGTATTTGTGAAATTATTCTCATGAAACGTATAGTTGCATCATTACACAATAAAAGATCCTTTAACCATTATGTCTAAAAACAATAAAAAATAATAATAAAATAAAACTCAACTGGCGCGATTCAAAACTGATAAACGTAGGCTCCTTTTTGCCGTACTCATCGCCCGGATCGTCGCTTAGACATCAGTCAAGACTTAAGACATCTTACAATCTACGTCTAGTAAAGAACACATGCAGCTAAAATGCATATTTTTGTTTATACCACTACTAACATGCATCTTGTATTTACGAAACAACGTGCGCGTCACCGTACAAAAAAAAGGATCACAAAAAGACAATACTTGACCGTAATTAAAATATGTAAAATATAGTTTGTTCCAATGTTCGAGGCTATTACGACTACATTTATAAGAGAATCTCGTATTGAACTTGAATCATATCAACATTGTTTATACACATTATGGATTCTCAATTAGAAGTTATTACAGGAAAAAAATGTATAAATCTTTAGGAAATCTGGGGGCAATTCGCCAACAAAATCCCCATAAACCACAGCTTTTTAGTTTCCATTCAAATTCCTTTTATATTTTACAGTTTTTTAATGCATTGTTTTGTACCAAAATAGCTTAATTTTACAGTATATTCACCGTAAAATTTGGTTACATTGTGATAGCCTACTAAGTTCGGATGTTCGTCAGTGTTTTTTTTATTCTTACAGTTCACAATCTCTTAATAATTCGCCAAATATATATTTTCAGTGTTTTGATTGAATCAGTTTTTCAGTACTACTGTCATTTTCACAGTAATTATTCGGCAAAATTGCTGTCAGTAAATACTGGAAAATTTTATAACTCTTTTGAGTGTGGCAAAACTCGTCTCAGATACGCGGTGTCACACATGCACAATAAACGTCGACCATGCAGACTTCTATAGCCCCCCCCCCCCCCCCCCCCCCCCCGTTTGATCAAGCAAGGAGATGAATCTCGCAACATTCACATGTGATCGATAGCTCACTTATAGGCTGCCGTGCGGTGGTTTTCAGATACGAGCAACAGACGAATGCGATTGGTCTGTTTGGAAGACTTCATTTCCGGCGTTTCGGTATGATTTCCAAAGTAAAAAATCTATAAATTCTACAAATTGGAATGTTTTTTGTTCATATTTGGGTATATGAAAGAGCTCGTGATATGTATCAAAATATGCAAAAAACTCAATTTCGCCAAAATGGTCGATTGGCCTGTTTTTGAAGACTCGTGACGATATGTGGTGTACTACTTTTTTCTAAAACTAAATATAATCCAAAAGGAAGGAAAATATTTTTTGTAAACTATTTTTAAAAATGATAGGCAATAGAGTTGCATTTTTTTAATAACTTTACTTACGACCGTTATTTAACACGTTTTATAGGTAAAACATTTTCATAGCTCGTATTCTTACATAAAAATAAGTACATCTAGCAAAAGAACGTAATATTAGGAAATATAATAACTTTACAGCGTATAAATATTTTTCTATTTCAAAATGTGTCGTCTTGTTTTCAGCGCACGTGTTATAGGTAAGGTTTCTTCAGCTTCTAAGATTTAATTTATGTTAAGTATAGGTAGTAAAGCGTGAAGATTATTGAAAAAGTGGGGTTTAGCCGTAGTTTAAAAGGTAAAGTCTGGGTAAAATTAGGACATGTTGAACAGTGGCAGAGTTTCGGTACGCACAAAGAGTTTCTATATAGATAGAGAGGCAAAAGTTACGTAATCTTTAAAATTCAACCGTCTCGCATGTGTTGCCGACCACAAAGAAACATGAGTACCAACAATAGAAAGCATGGGCTGCCTCCGCTTTCTGCCACATACGTGGGTGCCGCTTTGCATATCCACTAATCGGTAGTGATACAAATAAATGTATGTGTTAGAGGTGGCCAGGTGTCAATAATAGTGTCCCTGGATCATTGTGCTCAGATACTCTTTTTTCTCATAATGCAATGCGCGCTTGGTTAACGATGTATCCATTGGGCGGTACTTTATTTATCAAGACGACTGATTTGTCATTTCATTTCGTTGTGTGGCCATGGGTAGGACAAAATTTAACCACCCATAGCACCCAACATCCAACACTGATATTTTGGCGGCTTGTTTGTATCGAATTGACATTATGTGTGAAAAAAAAAAAAAAAAAAAAAAATCATACAAGCACCCAACTGATAATTATTCCGTGCCCTATTCAAATGTCAGCGCCCAGCACGACGACTGGTTTTGAATGCGTTTCACCCCCTGGTTCCACAGAAATTAGACAAATAACACAAGTGAAAGACATATCCCAGAAGATAAAAAATCAAAATGGAGATGGGCAGGGCAGTATCCAGAATATAAAGACAACAGGTGGACGAAAAGATTTACCGAAGGCACCAAAAGAAAAAAGAGAAGAAAGACAGAAAAGGCGTTGAGAGATTACATTACAGGGTATCATGAAGACACGGTTTGGTCAAGAAAAGCAAGATCAAATCCCAGATGGGAAATACTGATAAAGGCAACACACAGCATGGATGACATAAATTTTCTAAAAGTCTACCGAGATATATTTAACAGATTATAAAGTGTTTAACTCTACCAAGCAGAACTTTAACATTGAATACTGTATAATGCTTGTAAATCGCTTGGATCGTGAGCAATCTCAGATTTTAAACTATCAAGGGCAGCAAAAAGTCAAGGAACATTTCCTTGACGCAAGGGGTAAGAATGGTTGTGGGGCATTTACTTTCCACATTTATCCAGCTAATCGTGGAGTGTGTCACAAACTTTCTAGGCCAGTAGAGCGCACTTTGTCAGCTTTTGTCGGTGAATTTGCTTCTATTTTTTTCATTCTCCCACACAGCCCTAATTTCAGACCCACATGCCCCCACCCTACACTTCAATGCACGCTGTTTTCACCATAGTTTGAAAAAAAAATTAAATATGTAACCACTTTGTCTTTGATATGTAAATAACTTAACAGGTGTTTAGGCATTCAAACTAATTATATCGATAAGGAGTAAGTATGAAGATTGGTTGTTCTGTGCTGCAGAATTTATAGATGAAACTGGGACAGTGGCTGGAACAGATAATGGGACCATTTTCAAGTGCAGATATGGGGAAATACATGTGAAAACGGACCAACAAGGAACCTTGGAACAGGTAGCAAGTGCCATGTCAAAAGACGATTTGTTAGTCTTGGACTGAGTACATGTACATATGATTATTTAGTTCTCAAACTGCCAAACAACAAAGTGGGCCACAAGTACTAGACAAATGACGACACGACAAGATGAACTAGTGAAGGTTCCAGCTACCAGTCAAAATAGACAACATTCATATACTACCGTCTCATCAACAGCGAATTCCAATCCAGGATCTTGATGCGAATCAACCTCAGGATCTTGATGCGAATCACCCTCAGTAGAATCAGCTGGTGAAGTATTCGCTCCCGTTTCTGATGGAGTTTCTCCCTTCAAGGAATTTAAAGTACACATCAATTATTTGTTGCATTTTCGTGACTCGTCTAGCAAAAATCGTTCAACAGGATGACTGAATAGTTGGTGAAAGAGGAAAGTCAATTGGTCTGTAGTCCGTGGTGAGAAATATGGACTCCACAAGCAGAATCAACAGTGCAAAGAAGTTAATCAATTTTCCAAAGTCTATAGATAAACAGACTATTAATAAGAAAATGAAAGATTGTAAAATATTTTGCTCGGGCACGTACAGTGAGCTTTGGGAGCATTTGCTTCTGACTAACAGGTTGTTTTTTTTTATTGGTCCACAATCAATGAGAATTGTATAATTGGAAATCTCCAGTTGATAACAAAGTAAAAAATTCTCAGGAATATGATCATTTCTCATCAAAATGTCCTAATTCTCAACATCGTATTTTGCTAGTGATGAGACATGGTCAACAGGCAAGGAAATGGAATATAAATTGATTACAGCCCAAAGATCAATGGAAAAGAAAATGCTTTATCTCACGTTAAGAGACAGAGTTCGTTACACAGAAATTAACAAATAACACAAGTGAAGATAAAAGAATCAAAATAGAGATGGGCATGGCGTGTATCCAGAACACATGACAACAGTTGGTTTTCAGGGAGTTAATAGATATGGTATAGGTTGTTCTGTGAAAGCTGCCAATTTTATTTTAGATGAAATGATGACGGTGCTGGAACAGATAGGTGCAGATATGGGGAATATTCATGTGAAAACGGACCAAAAAATAACCTTGGAACAAGTATTAAGTGCCTTGTCAAAAGACAGTTTGTTAGTCACTTGGACTGAGTACATATGATTATTTAGTCCTCAAACTGCCAAACAACAAACTGGGCAACAGGTACTAGACAAATGACGATACGACAAGATGAACTAGTGAAAGTTCCAGCTACCAGTCAAAATAGACAACATTCATATACTACCGTCTCATCAACAGCGAATTCCAATCCAGGATCTTGATGCGAATCACCCTCCGTTGAATCAGCTGGTGACGTATTCGCTCCCGTTTCTGATGGAGTTTCTCCCTTCAAGGAATTTAAAGTACACATCAATTATTTGTTGCATTTTCGTGACTCGTCCAGCAAAAATCGTGCAACAGGGTGAATAGTTGGTGAAAGAGAAAAGCCAATTGGTCTGTAGTCCGTGGTGGGAAATATTCACGACAAGCGGAATCAACAGTGCAAAGAAGTTAACCAATTTTACAAAAGTTTATAGATAGAGACTATAAACCATTGAATTCTACCAAGTAGAATCTAAAACTTTGAACTACAGGAAAGATTGTAAAATATTTTACTCAGGAGCAATTTCAGATTTGTAACTACATGTATCAAGAATAGGGACAAGTCAAAGAGGCAAAGGGTTGCACGGTTCTCTTTTAGTGTTCATACTGTTAATACATTTATCACAGAGTTTCTGCTCAGCTTCCAAGGTGTGTATAGTGCAATTTTGTTGTTAGCATTCGCTTCTGACTAAAGTTTTGTTTTCACTGTCCCATAATGCAATTTTCCAGGCACGCGCATCCATCCCACACTTCATGCAAAGTTCAATCGATATACATTGCAAATGCCACCAAGAAGAGTGCATTGCGGGACAATTGGAAAAAATCTATCTGTGAGGTCACTACGTAGATACCCAAAGTTTGGGCGGTATGTTTTCCCAACCCTCTCTGATTTCACTCATAAAATCACTGCAAATTATATAGTTACATAATTCACCATACCATCGCAACCAGTACACTCCCCCGTTCAGTCATCTCTGTCACTTCGCTTTCTGTTAAACTCAGTTCCAGTCCGTAAATGGTTTCGGCCAACTTTTGGGTCAGCAATAATAAATTTGTAATTTTACGTGTTAAAAGCGACTTGTTAAAACATTTTGAGATAAATATCAGCTTTCTTGAGAAATGACTTGTGCGTATGACAGTGCAATTAGAGGCCTATAATTCATAAAATAAAATGTATTGATAATTTGGGGCAAATATATCAGCAGTATTAACACGATTAAGGTAACGTTTAAGGTTTATGCATCGTATACATGTACAATTATTTTAATAATAAAAGCCCTCAAATATGTATTTGTTTGTAATCAACAACTTCCAAAATCGCATTGTGGATTATAGACAATTCTTACTGATAATAGAGTTCTTTTGAATATCTTTACTACGTAATATAATTTATTATATCATAATTGTTTTGTTCACTTTGTTGAACAGGTTGAATCGAGTATAATTGGCGTATGCTTGGCATGACGTCTTCAGTAGTCCTGGAGAAATTTCAAAACCTACTGACCGGAGTTTAATTCGCCAGCAATAAAACCGGGGTGGAATGCACGTACCGATTCAAATAACCCATCTTCTTCATCCAGTATTCCGTTGACTGAACGTCCTCCGCAGTCCCCATTTGGTTCCGAATCTGTACCGTCAATCTCGATCCCAGAATCTCTTACTGTGTGTTTGTTTTCCTTGTAATTATAAAAAGGACGAAAATAGCGGACATTGCAGGCAAAGCGAGGTTGTTAGAGCAATAGCGTCGATGCTTATTGAACAATGACAACAATTAGTAGGTTATTAATTAAAAAAATAGCAAGAGTACACAATAGCGAGATCGACATGAAACTAATAAAACCTGCGCATATGTGCCATGAAGAAACGACAAACGAGGAAAGGTTTCGTTTTATTATCAAACAACTGGTAATCATAATGAACAGTTCAAAATATTCTGGAGTTTATTTTCTACGCCGACATTTACGTAGTAATTTCCCGCGGTTCAATCACTGTAAACATGGTAAAACAAACACTGAAATAAAACACAATTGTCATTAGATCACATTTTACCCTTTTAACAGTTACGACCTTTAGATTTATGCGGGTGCAGATATATGAGATAATGCCTAGCTTTCCACATCTTGCTTCTTGCGTGGAAAAGTTAGGCATTATGTCTCGTATGCGTCTGAACCGGCAAAAACCTGAAATCTTAAGGTCGTTTAGTAGTACTGCGTGTGTCAATAAAACAACAGGATTAGAAACAAAAATATTAACAATATAAAGACTAGCCATATTCATCATAATGTTAACCCACTTTCTAAAGTACAGTTGGCACAAAAAGTATCTCGGCATGTTTTTCGATCAGTATTGTGTCAAAGTCTGAAAATTTTTAAATTTTCGAAATATACATTTTGTTGCCTAGGTCTTGCTCTTTCATTTAACACCTCACTTGTAAAAAGCGTGCAAAATAGCTGCTATAGAACGCCTGAAAGACGTAAATCCCCCAAACCAAAAGTTGCAGTTTTTGGATTTTCAATGGTCACTGTGTGGTACAACGCAATAATACGTGTGTATGATTTCACACGAAGAGGGTTTCCAGACTGAATGAGCGAGAAAGCCTAAGCAATAATTGATTGTGGTCAGCGTGTTCGTGTCGGAGTACACTGCAATGCCCATTGAAAACTGCAAAAACTGCAACGTTTGGTTTGAGATTTCACGCCTTTTAGGCGTTCTATCTCGGCCTTATTGCACGCCTTTTTACAAGCAAGGTGTTAAATTAAAGAGCAAGACCTATGCAACAAAATGTATGTCTTAAAAACTGTCAAAATTATCGGACCTCGGCACAATACTGATCGAAAAACATGCCGGGATATTTTTTCTACCAACTGTATATTTCTGCTCTTCACTATGTTTTTCCCATATCATTTGGACACTCCTGACCAAAAATTGAGTACAAGGAAAAGGAAAAGCTGGCCCTATTTGTGAAATCACAGATACTTAATGAAAGGTTTGAATTCATTACAGGTGAGAATCTTTGTGGATAACAAAGGATGACAGGTGTGCCAGGATTATCTTTGCAATAAATATATTTCAATTACGAAGAAAGCAGCTTAAATTTTTTGAGCTGTATATTTTGTTGATATCCATAAAGTGGAAGAGAACTTGTAAACAATAGACACTAATCATAGATTTTACATGTATGTGCTTGAACTGATCTTCTGATTCGTTTTAATGTCTTTAACTCACGGGTGCATTATGATGTATTCCAATACAAGATTTATTTAATATGGTGTCAGAATGAAACATAATGCTGCTTGAAACAATCAATGCTAGTCCAGTTATTACGTTTACGTGGTCTTATTTTTTTCTGGTTGATTGTATTCAATGCATACCTACATTCTTCTACCACAATACTCTTTTCAACGTTCATTCCAACCTCCACCTTTCCTGTGTTAAAGTCATTGAATCAGACCAACCGATTTATTCTTATACAAAATCTCAGTATGAAATGTACCAGCGCAAATTCGACGTTTGGACGTTTAGCGCTTAGGCAAAAAAAAAAATCAAGTTGTTATAGTAGGTACGGTTGCCAAAAATTCCCGGGAATTTTCAGAGGAGGAAAATTTCCATGGGAATTTTGGGGACTTACACAGAGAATTTATGGAAGTTTAGGAAAATTTCGGGAATCTTGGGAATTGCAAAACATCTTTTGAAAGCGATACAAACTATGAGGTCCTTTTGTTTTAAAGTTTAAGATATTACTCTGTACAACTAAAATGACCGAAGAAACATACAAGCATGTTTGTTTTAAACAACTGAGGAAATGATGGACACAAAAAACACAGTTGTGGGTCAGTTTATCACTCACTTGATTTATGAGTTTCTATTCTGTAAACCACCCACAATGGGTTTACCTTAGATTTAGTGAGAACCTATCTTCGAAATCAACTTTAATTTACTTTTAAAAATGGTTTTGACTGCTTCCTAAACAAGCACGAACATTTCAGCCAATTCCAACGATCAGATTTTTTGGGAATCCAAATTTCCACATTTGTTTCTTAGTTGTAGCCCAAATGGTGTTTGATTTTGTGTGCATATAATTCAACCCAAAATGCCTAATGTAATGTTAGAGGTTATACAATGCTATTAAACAATTGCATGAACAGCCTTCAGATTCCAAGAAAAAAGTGTAATATATTTACATTGCTAAGCAAATAATTATAAATGTTTAAACTTTTAATAATTGTGAATATTCCAGGTATTACTTTGTGATGAATAGAGTATCATAAAATGAGGAATTTAAATAAACATTTGAACCATCTACAAAGTCTTCAAGTTTAGTAAAAAATTGTAATAAATGGTACAAAGAGTCTTTGCCAGATTTAGAAAATGAAGTGTAATTACGTGAGGGTCTAAACCAATGGGCACTCTGGAAAAAAAAATCTATCAAAATGACAGATCTTGTTGAAGGATGCTTAATAGAAAACCATTTAAAATTGCCAAAGTCAATGCCAAATTCACCCAGGTCACTGTAACACAAAATTGTATTAAAAATATGTAACGTATAGTCCCTACAGAAACTAAGACCATAACAAATATTTTGTGGTAATGAATTTGGAATGCGCATTTGACCGTCAACGATTTTGGCTAGATTTCGATCCTGTGCCTGATAGCTAACTTTATTTCTGATAAAAAAATCTGAAAAAAGCCTTAAATTATTAAAGCATATAGTGCTTGCTAAATCAGAAAATCAAAAAATAATTAAAAAATCCGTTTTTGAAGCTCCTGTAAACACGTCTATAGGTGTCCTAACAACCTACAAGTGATACGACCTTAATCAGGACCAAATATCGAGTTTATGTCCAGGATTGTTTGTAAGGACACTTACTAGCAACAGTAATTGAAGGGAGATCTTACTTGAGTACTGCGTTTTTCTTCCTTTTCAATAATTCATGTGGAAAAAATAGCGTTAAATGGACAAATTCCAGAAATTATCTAACTTTTAAGCTAGTCTTGCAAAATTGCAAATTTGAATAGTTCGGGCGGATCATGATAGGGCCTTTAATTGGCCTTGTAGCACTTATGTCATATTCTTTATTAGCACCAAAACAGTACATAATTGGAGAAAGAAAGGCCTAACAAACAGGTTTTTTTAATTTTTTCCGGGGGACAAATATGTTTTTAAAATGCTAAAACTTAATAAATGCCCCAAATTGAAAAAATTCCGGAAAATCCCACTATTTCACGGGAACCCTTCAAAATTCCCGGAAAGTTCCGGGAAAGTCCAAAATTACCGGACGGAGGAAACTTTCAACCCCTGCAAAACCCTTCTAGTAGGTAACCCAAAAAATCTAAATGAGAAATGCGTTTTATTTTTTTTTTTAAAGAAATTTCCTCGAAATCGTTCAACACTCAAATAGTTGCAAACCATTTTTAATCTACAATTATTGTTACAAAAACAAAACAAAAATCGATTCCTGATCACCCCCCCCCTCTTACGTATTAGGTATCAAAATTTCTATCTGTGAGGCATATTTGTCAAAGTATCAAATTCTCAGTTTATGCAATAACAAAAAATGCGGTCAAAATGACCCAAACAACAAAATGCGCGCAGACTACTGGAACAAACTTTTTGGCCTTAGGTTTTTAAAAAAATTCAACTAGAACAAAACTAGATCATCAGTCAAATATCTGCCAACTTTAATGCACAACGTTGTATGCTTACCTCTATGCAAGCGAAGTAATTGTTTGATTTCTTATTCCCGATCAAGTAAGCTATTAATAAATTATTTAAAAAAATACCGTTTACAGAGACATGAGGGATTTCCAGAAAAAAAGCGTCCCCATTTTTTCCGAACCCGGGTTTTTTGCATATTTGGAATGCTTTCCAATGTAGTAGATCACACTGAAGTGAATAGCAGAATGCGACGTCTTTATGTATAATATGATGATTTAGTACTTACTGTCGTGCACTACAGAAACAAAGCACGGTGTTCTATGGGACATTACGATAGTCCAGCAAGTTCAAAACACATTTGCTGTTTTCTTTTGTACTTGTTTTGTTCCTATAACCGTCGAAACGTTCTTGTTAGGTGGTTTACAACCGAGTCTTGTCGATTTGAGAGCAATTCGTATGCTAAAAAAATCTCCCCTCCTGTCGCTTAAAATTCTTAAATAATAATATAATAATAATAATAATAATGAGATTTATAAAGCGCCTTTTACTAAAGTAGGCAGGGCCTATAGAAGAAAGAATTAGGAAGGGAAAACTCAGTTTTTAGATACATATAACTTTTCAAATGACTTTTAAAGCTGAAATGTGATCAAGACCACGGATGTTGACAGGCAATTCGTTCCACAAATAAGGGACCTGCACAACGGACAGGGCACGATAACCATGCCGTTTATTGGAGACGAGGCAATTGAAATTTGATGATTGAGCTGGAGCGAAGTGAATAAAGTGCGTCTTGTACTGAAAATAAGAAGCAAGATATGAGGGAATTCAGTGAAAAGCTTTAAAAGGATGAGGAGAAGTTTGTATCAATCCTATGGGCAAGAGGCAAACCCATGAAGGAAGGAGTAATGGAGAGTAATGAAGGTTTCATGAGAGATGCATTAAGGTGATTCATAATTCATCGGCAGACATTATGCAAAACGCAGCCTTTTCCAACATGCTTTTACGCAAACGTGTAATCCCGCGAGCAAACATGTTCGAAAGACTCTAATCTGGCTCATAATTTCTTGGACAGTTTAGAACGTGCACCCGCTTCCCCGCCAAAACGGCGCACCATCGAATTGCACGTAGACGCAGTATACGCAACGAGCAACGCGCGCGTTGTTGTGTCCAAGCAGGGGTACAGACCGGGCGGAAGGGGGGGGGGCAAGTTCCACTGGCTTGAAAAAGAGGGACGATATGACCAAAATATGCCCTTTGATTGCTTTTTTAAGCTTTTTAGGCATTCGATCAATTTCATCTAAATTTTGATCAAAATTAAGTAAATGCGGCGATTTTCGCACGTTACGCGCGCATTTGGTCAACTTCAGACTTAAATGGCGCAATCACGGGACGATTACGATTTTGCCCCTCTAACGGGACGAAAGTGCCCCTCTTGATCGGATGCCTCGGGACATACTGTGTCAAGAATTATGGTCCAGAGAATAGCGTCAAAGCGTCAGCCGACGTTGTCGCTGAGGGAACCCACCATCTAATGATCAAAGAGCACTCACGACCACACTAGGCCAGCCTCTTAAACAATACCAAATTAGTGTAAAAAAAATAACGCTAAAAAAGGGCACATAATACTAGCCGTTGTATTAAACCTTTACACTAAACAGTTCAAATTTCATCTGTTCACGATGAAAATACCCATACATGTAGGTGGCTTTTAACATCGTAATTTGTTTTGGAGTGGACAGGGTGAGTCAAAAGATTTACACTAGTTTGTTTGATTTTTCTATCTGCAGTGAAAAATCTACCAAAGATGCCCGAATATCAACATATAAAAACTAGATTTATTTCACCTACTAGAGAAATTGAATTGTGATTTTTGAACTTTGCATTGCGAAGTTATACTAACATTAAAATAGGTACCTCATTTTTCACTATGTCCACGGAATCACTGTTGTGGAATTAGGTCAAAGGGACTCTGGATGAGTCTCACAAGTACATCATGACATTCTTTGCTTGCTTTATTACCTTTGTGTAAAACCGTAATCATGAAAATGTCAAACTATTTTATTATTCTGAAATCAATAACAAATCATGGAATCTTCACACAAATTTTGAAGCATTACTTCCAATAAAAATATTCGAAAATGTTCACATATCTCACTGCAATTTCGGACATCTCGGCCTTCATCAGTTGGTTAATGACTACACTCGACCAATGTGAATGGTACTCTTCCATTGATTGATCTTTTTTTTCCACATGTCGCATCAAGTTATGATACTCACAGTCATGAAATTACTGGCTTCTGCCAGGTGGTGACCACTGTATGGTAACTTTTAAATTTAGGGGTAAATCTCGTGCTGCCTAATCCTCGTAGAACACATTTTACCAATATGTCGAGCTGATGTTGAACAATTAAACAATCTTATTTAAAACACGATTGGTATAGTGTTTTACTGATGATTCGCCCATTGATCAGTGTGGAATCCTTTACAGAATAGTTTTTTTCTTATATAAAATGACATGTATTCCTAAGGTCACTAAAAACGTAATTTTAAGCCAGGGTTTCGCATGATCTGCAACGCATGAGGACGAAAAAACAAAAGGCATATCATAAAAGCTAACGTACCAATAATGTGTTGACTGGGATGTACCGTAAGATGAACAATCAGTTTAATATGCTAAAAGACAGGCTTATAGTTCTCACGGGACGAAAAGTTTGCTAAAAATGACAACTTGAAAAGTTTCTGGTCATTTGTTCGTAATCAACGTGCAGAGCCTGATTCTCGTTCCTTTGATATTGATGGCTCCACATACGTCATCCATCTCAAAATTGCCAACGCGTCAATCGTCTGTTTGAGCTAGTATTTTATAACTCAGTCATTGAGGGAGGTAACATCTCCAGAGCTTGATGTACTACAATTTGTACATTGAAAATAATCAAATTGAATGGTTTTTGAGAAACTCAAGTCTCCCCCCAATAAAGCTGTTGGTCCGTGAAATTCATGTCGTATGCGTAAATTGTGTGCTAGTTACCATCTCGCCCAGTTCTGACCCGTTATTTTTTAAAATATCAATGTCTACAGGTACTCTTCCTACATGTTGGAAGATGGCAAATGTTGTTCCGGTGTATAAAAAGGGTAATCGGTGTGACCTCAAAAATTATAGGCCAATAGCACGTACTTCCATTGTTGTCAAGAGGTTGGAGGCATTGTTTCTGACCAATATTTCGCGATCATCTCTGAATAAACGGTCTCTTGTATACAGACCAACATGGTTTTTTATCACGGGAAAAGCCTGTGTCACCGCATTAAACGAAGCGCTCTGTGAATGGAACCGACATTTTAGATCGTGTACATCTCCCATCCCGTATCGATCTGTTTCAGTGATTATAGCCGGGCTTTTGATTCATCTCTCATGTCGTTCTTATGGATAAACTACACCGTACTTACGGCTTCAGAGGTCCACTACTAAATTGGATCTCCTCCTTATTGTAATCGTGTTCAGAGAGTAGTGTTCGGGGTTTATTCTGATTTTGTTACAGTCTCTCGGGCGGTCATCAAGGTTCAGTCTTGGGGCCGCTACGTTTCAATATCTTATCCATGATCTCCATCTTAATCTCCATTAAAAAAATGTCCAATACGCAGACGAGACTTTTTTATTTTCGTGTAATTAAATGATGATTCTTGAGATTGCCATACTTCAAAATGATTTGTCCACTCTAAATTGGTGGTCAGAAAAACAATGCTCTTTACTGACTCCACAGAAATGCCAAGTTCATGCGTATCTCACGTCGTAAAAATAAACCTTCTGCAACCTATTTGTGTCAAATACTCAGCTCTCCCAAGTCCCCAGTCTCCGCCTTATTGGAGTTCAAATTGCTGCTGACTTAATTGGCGATGAAAATGTTTCAATTGTTACAAAACAGTGCAATTTAAATTTTTAGGGTTATCAGAACTGTTGTTGGCAAGCAGACCAAATATTTTCTACATTGTATCGGTATTGTCTGCCTCATTATATTTTTGTTCTCCTGCCTGCGTTTATATCGCAAGAATCACATTAAATTGTTTGGAAAAAATTCCAAGGACGGGCAAGTAGATACATCTTGGGTCAAAAGGGGGAACACTCGTTACAGGGGAGCGTTTACAGCAGCTTAATCTAATGGATTTGAATAAACGTTAATGAAATATTTCATTATTGCTTTGATGAGTTGTTTACCAATTGTAGTTACATTTGATTTTAGAATTAAGTGGTCAATTAATAGTCGTCATACTGAGGATCTTCTTTTTAACCACGATATAACACCAAAAAACTGACAGTTTCAAGCATTGTATATTGTTAATTTCCACACCTCCTTTGTGGTCTGGGATTCCAAAATCAATTAGGGAAATATTTCATTATCAAAATGGCAGCAATTATTTTAAAAACAACTCAAAAAGTATTTGACACAATTGGAGTATTGAAGAGATGGACTTATAACAAAATATCTGTGCAATGTTATAATTTTGTATTTTAGAATGTATTTCAGTTAGGGTGTTTCCATGGTGACACCCTTTTTGACGTGCTTTTTGGCGCCCTATGGGTTCGGAGGCCTTGACGGACCTTAGCGGGATAAACCACCGTTATGTGTTTGCTCCGTTGGTTTCGAATTTCGTGGGGTGTCGGGGAAGTGTGTCGGAGGGGGGTGTGTCACCTTATGGAAGCACCCTTTCATTTACAAGTTTCTTGCTTCCCCATCAGTGGCCCACTTCCTAGTCGTGAGGATGAAGCCGGAGAGTGGGTGTGTGTGCTGTGGTTGTAGAGTGCGTGTGTTGTGTGTGTGCGTGTGTGTGTTTGTGGGTATACCAGCGGAAGGGCCAGGTGTGAAATACCTTTTGTAGTGTGCAATATTTACATGTAATGTGTTGGTATTGGCGGGGTCAGTGGGTTGGTGGAGTCAACACCCCTTGTGACAGCGACTTGTTGCTTCTGACTTTCACCAGGCTAGGCCTTCTGTGCCAACCTTTATTTTATGTTCTTATATGCTTTTAATTTGTAATATAGTTTTGATGTATTTTTAGACAAATGTTTAAATAAATAAATAAATATCTTTTCACGGAAATTGAATGCACATTTAGGCCATCATGGTGCAATACAGCCGGTTGCCCTACATTTTCAGCGAATCCTTAATAACTGATGGGGGTTACTTGGGAATCAATATTTGAGATTACCGACATTGAAACGTGATATGCATTTCCCTTTGCCTTCAATCTTTTCCTCTCCTTCCCTTCAGTTTCTCTACTCCTTTTCGCTTTCAGGTTCACACTTTCTGTTTTCGCTAGTAAGCTTTTTAGGGTAAGGCCTTATGGGGAGGGGACAGTGCATCCCCTTCCCCCCTCCTGCCCCTGTTACGCTACTGCTCATTAAAACTATTGTTAAGAAAACATTATTCAATAATAGTTGTTACGGATTATGAAATGGTTACTTTAGAACAAATACAAAAGTTATTAAGCATTTAGATGACAGTAAAACAATGCTTTTGCGCTGTGGACGTGAAGAATTGTACAAAACCGTGGTCAATATGTTTTTGGCGGCTTTCCGTCAATTTTCCAATCTCCAATATGCGAAAGGTAAAATTTAGGATTCGTACTAATGATAGTAAGGGGAATATAGAATGAGCTATTGTTTTCTGTATAAAACCAATTTAAAAAACTTGTTAAATATTTTTAATTTTCTGCAAATAGAGTGTAAATCTTTGTGATCACCCTGTATGAGTTTATAATTCTTGCCGATGGGTTTCTTTGGTGGGGTGGAGTACCCATTTTTTACGTTTCCTTGACACACCCCCCCACACCCCAAGGTGTATAAAGGGCACAATGATCTTTTAATCTTTTTAGGTATGTCCCAGTATGGTATCGAATTAACACAGCGAAAGAATATTGACCTCTAAAACTAGAAACTTTGCATTGAGAGGAGAGGAAACATCCTCATGAGGAAACGTACTGCGTCGTTCAATACTCAAGCCAGTCTCCTCATATACCTCGTATGCGTCATTAGAGAGCCCAGCCTCTGGGGTCGCCATCTCTTTGCCAGGAACGTCACCATTAATTAGCGGCCATTTTCATGCATCTCGGACGGTTCGCCGTCCATTGCATTAACCTCCTCATAGGCAAGAATCTGCAAAACAATAATAACTAGATTTGGTTTGTTCTACAGAAAGTGCTATTTTTTCTTCATTTATCAGTCTCTGCCCCCAATCCTCAAACAAGCTGTTTTTTTCCGCTAGATTGCGAATTCATAAGGGTGGTTGCACAATACAAAATTCTTTCCTCATTTATCCGGTGAAAATCTTAGGGCTAAAAGATGTTTGGTTTGGGATGTTTTGTGCGAAAAAATATGCCCCAAAGTGTGTTAGACAATATTAAGTTTACACAGTTCTCTAAGGTGACTTACAAATCACGTCTTTAGCTCTCACATCAAAAAGGATTGAATTTCGACGGCGCAATCTTATGTAGGAGTTGGTGTCAAATAATCAAATCAAGATTAAAAACTGTGTATAATTAATCGGATCAGCTTTGATTTAATTTTATGTGTCATTGGCTATCACAATATACAACCACAACCACAACCTCGTCATCGTCTCGTCATCATCATATTCCTCGTCCTCATCTCATCACAATATGACGTTATCAGACCATTTTGAATCGCCACATTTTATCCTGTCATTTACACTGTCAAAATTAAGGTGTTGAATGTGGAATTCAAATACAGAATTAAAACATTTTGGAACATGTGACAAGTACTCTTAGACTCTAAAATGTTTGTGCTTCTTTAAATACCCTCTCTATTGTCAACGTATAGTAAATCAAAGTCAGTAGACCATTTTTGTCCTCGAACATGTAGCACAATAGAGCCACATGAAATTGTGGATTCGTTAAAGGAGAACATGTATCAAGAATACCTTTACACGATTATACGCTATAAGAAAAAAATTATTGAACACATATGGAGTGCTTTCGTGAGAAAACGGAATTATACTACAAACACGAATTAAAAGCATTTTGGTCTGACCATGCGATATTGGGAAATTCGCGCTACTGTACTGTATATGGGATATGGATTTGTGTTATGCGATACGGACGGCACAGTAGCGGCATACATTTCACACATGTGCTTTCGTAATGTGTATTTTCTATGGCATTTATGAGCTAAACGTGCCGTCGTATCGCATAAACACGTTATACAGTTAGCGCTGATGTTTTAAATTGCCAAATGGTCAGCTAGAGTGGGCTTTTAATTCATTGTTAGGGGTTATATAATTCCGTTGTTCTATTGAAACCACTCGATATGTGGTCAATAATTATTTATTAGGTATATTTTTAAGATTCTGTCGTTGTGCGGGTTATCCTTTAAAGAAATAGACTTCTTATCGGAACTAAGATCACTACATAGTAAACAACATGGAAGTACCATATTTTAAATCCCATGATAAAATCATCAACCACGTTGTCGTCTGTCTGTCAGCTGATTCCTTGCGGTTGGTTGTCTGTTTGCTTTTGTGTGTTTTGTTTTGGTTTGTGGTCTCTGTTTTTGTTTGGGTTTGAATTAATTTTGTTTGTCTTGTTTTTTTTGGAACGTGTGTTTGTGTATGCGTGCGTGCTTATTTGTTTTGTGTGGAAAAGACGGAGTTACATTGGGACGATTGAGAAGAAAGAAGAAGTCATCATTGCCAGTACCGGGTGGCTTTGGGTGCTCAATCCCCTTTTCCACGTTTTATTAAAAACCCGTTAAACCAGCTTATTATAAATATATGATCCTAACATGGTAATGGATAAGAAAGCTCAATCAAAAATTACAAATTCCAAAATTGTCCTAGTTTTGGAAATGAGGCCTGCGTTTGAGCATTCTCAACAATTGATTTATATCCGGGTTTATATCGTGGCGTTTGGAGGATAAGATGACGAGACTACGTGAGTGAATAGTTAAACACCAAACCTGGCATTCCGTATGGGTAATGCTGTTAGAGTCAAAGAACTTGAAATAACAAATATGTGCTAAAACAGGTGCCAAGATGAGTTAATTCTCAAGGGCCTATAATTGCAAAAGTAAGTAAGTGTACCCTAAACAAAACAACAGACGTACATCTACACGCTACTTAACACTTAAGTGCCCAGCTAAAAAAAAACTTCCGTTAGGGCCCAAGGGGGGTTCCTAGGCGGCCCACCCAGAGAACCAATTTCCCATGGGAGTTGATCATGACACTAACACAAGTAGATGGGGGTCACGTTATGAACCCACAGACCCACAATAAATTGAAATCCGAACTTTGAACCTATGACCTATGGCCAATTGGAAATTGCCACTTCTGAAAGGAGTGGTTCGCACATTTCCAATCCTCAGCCAAACTCCAATATAAGGGTTGGAACCAAAATATCATATCTGACTTTAGAATAACCAATCAAAATCATATTGCAAAAAATAATCAAAGTTATTACCATTTTGTATTTTTTCTCAGAAACTTCAACATCACATTATTTCCCATAGACGTACATGGTTCAGAGCACGTCATGACAAAATTAAATTGATCTATCAGCATATAAAGGGTTATTGATTAAGTAGTATTAATATTAATTAATTGCCTCCAAGGTATATATCTAAGCAAATAAATCCCAAGATTTAATAATTTAATTTTTTAATAGTAAAATATCTTGACTTTTCACTTCCGTTGTGGCCCAAGGGGGGGGGGGGTTCCTAGGGACCCAACCTAATTATTCTAATTAAGCCGTCGGCGCCGGGATTGAATTTTTTTTAGTATCAGGTGAAGCGGCTTCATAAATCAGACAATAGCAAAAAAACTACTTGACAAAAGTGATGGCGTAACCGAGAAGCAAAGAAGTCGCAAAAAATCAAATGTTGGGTACTATGGACCCCCCCCCCCTTGAACAACTTATGTGTTAAAGTACTCGCGATTATGAAATTAAAGTATACAAGTAATTAAAATTATTAAACTGCATTTATTACAAATTTGTAAGAATGTGATGGTAAAGGTGGATCCACCGTTCTTCTTTCCTTTACTTTGGAATTCCATTTGTACTTGTATTATCTAACAAGCAACTATCAGTAAACCTTAAAAATTCCCATTCAAACTCCTATGGTGTCAAACAGTCTATTTCATAGATTTTGTCATTTCCTCAAGAGTGAATACTCTCTGAAATATGTACGAATTAAAGGCTGGAGGTAGGCGGTGGCGAAGAAAATTGTATTAAAAATAATGGAAAGCATAATATTAGAAAAAGTGGTTAATATTTCTATCTGGACAACTCCGGCATTCCAAGTTAAGATTATGGTTATACTTTATGAATCGATAATCCAACAGAATTCCGAGGCGACTCCGATTCCAGAAAGTATGGATATAGAAGTCGGTTTGTATATGCAATGAATGGCAATTTGGGTGTGTTATGCCATTAAGAAATACGAAATTCACGACGCCCAAAGGCTATAGGTTACTGGACCAAATTATCCCTGATTATTCAAATAGATTTTTATTTTTTTATTTTATATATAATTATTTTGCTAAATATTTAAACACAAAAAATATTACCAAAAGGGATACAAACACATCCGTTAAAGGATAGATTCTTAAAAACGATGACAACTTTGGTTGATTTCTTATCCCCCCCCCACACACACACACAGTACGACACACAAAACAGTACAGGTTAAAATATGCTCAACTTTTGTGCTCCAGTCCAAAAATGTGGACTTTTACTCAAAAAAGTTGAATCCTTAGTTAGGATTCATTATAGAATTAGGACTACAGTACTTTGGACTACCTTTTCCACACTTTGTATCTATTATAATATTAAAAAAATGGTGCCGGAAATAATATGAATTTAGGTATAATCCGTGTTGTGGGTTTTATATACCTTTACACGCTATGAATGGTTATATGCGCAAAAATGAAACAACGAAAAAGGAAAATTTCTTCAATATATTTATTTAGGCTAGTCCATTAGGTTTAAATTTAAAAAGGAAGCAAAAGTAAAATTCCTCAAATTAATTGGCGATATAATTATATGTACATTGTGATGTCGTCGAAATGCATTTTAATGATAGGTATTCATGTATTAAACTGCTCAATCAGATTTCATCACGTAGTTTTACTGTTGGCAAAAGAGAGTTCGTTTTAAAAACCACTGTGCAATAAAGTGTCATCGTGGAATATTTCATTGCTAATTCGTTTTCAAACAATACTTGATAAATTGGGATTCCCTGTGGATAGCATCCCGGCATATAATTCCCAATGTTGATTTATCCAATTATAAGATAACTTCAGTTTTTGACATTTGGAATATATGAAAAGATAATAACGACATCTCAGCCACATCGTTACTTAATGCTCTCAATTTGGACAAACAGTTGTCTACAGTGGACGGTATAAACAAAATATATGTATCTTCTTATGCGCTGGTTATAGTGGTCACTGGTTGCTTATTCATTTTTCAGATTCGATAGTTTTTTCTTTGTTGTGAAAGGGGAAATTTCTTAGCTGTAAGTAAATATACCAAACAGAAAAAAAACGCATTCCTTCGGTTCAAAATGGTTTAATATTATATATTATACAAGATTATCAGGTATACGCTTTCAGATTGGTTCTAAATCCTAAAATTACGGTAATTTACAGGCAGTTTGGGAATGCATGTAAGTTTCCAGTAGGGAACGTGGTTTAAAAACAGTGTAAAATATATTTAATAATGAAAAACAATGAAATAAAAAAACACTATGAAGAGGTCACGCCCCCTCCTCTATAATGTTTATACATGTAGGCATAATCACTAAAACTTGACAAAAATATAGGACCATACATGTAAATGAAATATAAGTCCGATTTTGTATTAACAAAATCGTAAATTGCAACAGTGGCAATTACAAAATTCCAAAAACAACAAAGATTACATGAGAAACTCATAAATTGCATTAAAAATTAAAGGAATTACCAGACTACAGTAAATATTAACAAAAAACTGAATTATTAGAGGTATTGTTTTCACAAGGTTGTGGTTCTGAACCTCCTTTACGTTGAAAAAGGTAGTTTACATGTGATTAAAGTTAGTGCTTAGCTTATTAAGGAAAAACAGCAGTTTCTGCACGGTCAAATAATTAGCCAAGTCATGCAAGTACAGTGAACTGTCGATTTGCTCATATGATGTTTTAAAAATTGTATGAAACAGGCGGCTACGTTTTGAGGTAGTAAAAGTCAACCATCTCTTGTGACATTTGAGCACTTCTTTTACACTATACCAGAGTAAACAATCTCAGGTGATGAAAAGTGGTCAACTGTGGCCAGCTCCTTTAACGTACAAAAAACCTGATTGATTTGAAATCATTTTTGATCGCAGAAGTTGGTTTTCCGTTTTCAATAAATAGTCATGGGACATTAATTAAAAGGCAGGTTTAAAGGGTGATTGCAAACAACATCAAACAAAAAACCAGAACGATTTTTCATGCATATTAAGAAAATCTTATTCATTGGGTCTACATATTAAATAAATAAATGGAAGACACTGTGTCTCTGTATAGGAGAGTCTCGATATACTAGGAAGGAGGGAATAAACGTATTTCAAGGGAAAATGCAATTAACCCCCACCAGGAATAAAAATATTCGACTTTGCACAGAGATTCCGGACAAGAGAGCAAGACTGTTACGTCGGCAGTTCGGGAGCCCGGGTTCGGGAGTTGGGCATAAAAATATAAAATGATGTAATACTTAGAAGGGATGATATATCTACAAGTTATAATTAGAATCTGCTGCATAAGGTTTTATCTTTTTTTTTTATAAAGAATAATTTTGGCAAATTTCACAAAAAACTTGTACTGGTATTCAATGGTCCAAATAATCGTTAATAGGAAAAATTTGTATTGTTGACACCACCCTATGAATTTGCAGCCTCAACGGAATAAAATGTCTGCTGAAGAATGTGGTGACCGAATACTGAATTCATCCCCATGTTGTTGTAAATCCTGCTAATTGTCTGAATGGTTGTATTGTTTAAATAATCAGTAAAATCAGGACCGTGAGGTCACAATAATGCAATAGGCCTATACGTGAATAGGCAAACACTATATACAAGGCTGCCGTGTATATAGCGACCGGTTATTATTCGCTGCCCGGCCCCCGCTGATGTAGCGAAACCTCACTGACGAGGCTACATACACGGCAAAAAGCTGCCCCGGCGGCCGTGTTATGAATGTCACGTGACCCGGCAGCCGCGTATGGGTAATGCGTTAAGAGTCAAATGAACTTGAAATAACAATATTGCTAAAACTTTGCCAAGATGAGTAATTCTCCACGCCTAATATTGCAAAAGTAATTAATGTACCTAACAAACAACAGAGTACATCTACATTGCATACTTAACACTTAAGGGCCAAGCTAAAAAAATTCCGTTAGTGACCAAGGGGGGGGCGTTCCTAGGGACCAAACCACAGATAACCACTTTCCCATGGGAGTTTGATCATGCCACAACACAAGTAAATGGGGGTCACGTCTGCACCACATACCACAACAATTGAAATCCGAACTTTGGCCTTTGAATATGGACCAATTGCAATGCACTCTATGAAAGGAGTGCGTTAGCACATTTCCAGTCTCAGCAACTCAATAGAAGGGTTTGAAACCAAAATAATTCATATCTATATGCAAGGTAGTATGGCCAAATAAAAAAAATATCATTGCAAAATATACATCAAAGTCTTCCATTCTGTATTTTTCTCAGAAACTTCAAAGCAATATTTTCCCATAGACTTAATGGTTAAGAGCACGTCATGACAAAATTAAATTGAGCTATCAGCCATATAAAGGGTTATTTGATTTAAGTATTATTAATTGAATTATTGCTCCTCAGGATATATCTAAGCAAATAAATCCAAGATTTAATTACTTAATTTTTTTAATTAGTAAAATATCTTGATTTTTTCAATCCGTTAGTGCCCAAGGGGGGCGGGGTTCCTATGGACCCAACCTAATTATTCTAATTAAGGCGTGGGCGGATTGAATTTTTTGTATCAGGAGAAGCGTATTCATAAATCAGACAAGTAGCCAAAAAACTCCTTGAAAAATTTGATTGCGTAACCGAGAAATCGCCAAAATCAAATGTTGCGCGCTACTATGGACCCCCCCCCCCCTTGAACACTTATGTGTAAAGTACTCGCGATATGAAATTAAATTATAAAAGTAATTAAAATTAACTGCTTTTATTCACAATTTGCTTAAGAATGTGATTGTACAGGTGGATCCAACCGTTCTTCTTCTCACTGTTTACTTTGGAATCTCCATTTGTACCATTTTATTTACTAACAAGGCAAACTATCAGTCAACCTTAAAATTCCCATTCAATCCTTATGGTGTCAAAACAGATCTATTCATACACATAGATTTTTCGTTTCTCAAGAGTGAATAATCTTGAATAGTACGAATTAAAGGTGGATGTTAAGCGTGGGAGAAAATTGCATATAAAAATAATGGAACGCTAATATGAGAAAAAGTGGTTAATATTTCTATTCTTGACAATCTCCGGCATTCCAAGTTAAGATTGTGGTTAGTAATTGTATTGAATCGATAATCCAACAAATTCCGCAGGCCTGACTTCCGATTCCAGAAAGATATGGATATAGAAGTCGCGTTTGTATATGCATAGAAATGGGCATGTTGGGGTGTGTTTATGCCATAAAATACGAAATCTCACAGACTGCCCAAAGGACTATAGAATACTGACCAATCTATCCATGATTATTCCAAATATATTTGGAGGTTTTTATTTTATTATATAATTATTTTGCTAATATATTTAACACAAGAAATATACCAAAATGGATACAAACACATCCGTTAAAGGATAGATCTTAAACTATTGTACAACTTTGCGTGCATTCTTAAGCCCCCCCCCCCACACACACACACACACACATACACACAATAACAGGCAGGTTAAAAAGCTCCACTTTGTGCCTCCATTCCAAAATGGGACTTTGTACTCAAAGTTGGAATCCTGAGTAGGATTAATGATAGAGTTAGAATACAGGACCTTTAGACTACCCCCCCCCCCCCCTTTCCAACTTGTATCTCTTTTTATAATATAAAAAAAATGAGTGCCGGAAATAATATGAATTTAATGTATAAATTCAGTGTTTGTGGGTTTTATATCCCTTTAAAAGGCTATTGATATGTTTTAGCTGATGCATAAAAAGGAAACAAACGAAAAGGAATTCTTCAATAATATTTATTGAAGGCTAATCCATTAGGTTAAATTACACAGAAGCAAAAGTAAAATTCCTCAAATTAATATGGCGATATTATACCTATATGTACATGTGATGTCGTCGAAATGCATTTTTAAGATTATGTATTTATGTAATTACACGGCATCAATCAGATTCATCACGTAGTTTTACTGTTGCAAAGAGAGTTCGTTAAAAACACTGTTGCAATAATAGTTCATCGTGGAATCTTCACTGCTAATTCGTTTTCAATACAATCTGATAACATTTTGGCTTATACCTGTGGTATAGCATCCCGGCATATAATTCCCAATGTTATTATCCAATTATAAAGGATAAATTCATGTTTTGACATTGGGAATATATGGAAAAGAAATTAACGACATCTCAGCACATCGTTACTTATTTCTCTCAATTGGACAAACCGTGTCTACAGGGTACGTTGTATAAAAAATATATGTATATTCTTATGCGCTGCTTTGTGTCATGGATGACCTTATCATTTTTCAGATTCGATAGTTTTTTTCTTTGTTGTGAAATGAATTTATTAGCTGTAAGTACAATAGACACACCTAGAAAACGATCCTTCGCAGTTCAAAATGGTTTAATATGCTGTATTATAAAAAGATTATCAGGTAAGCGCTTTCAGATTGATTTCTAAAATCCTTAAATTACGGTATTTGAAGGCCAGTTTGGGAAGCAGGGTAAGTTTCCAGTAGAACCGTGAGTTTTAAAAAAGTGCTAAAAATTATATTTACTTAATGAAAACAATGAAATAAAAAACACTATAAGGGTCAAGCCCTCTATAATGTTTAACATGAGGAATATCTACTAAAAACAGTGACACCAAAAATATAGTGACCATACATGTAAATGAACTATAAGTCCGATTTTGTAATTACACAAACTCGTAAATTGAAAACGAGTTGAATTACAAAATACAAAACACACAAAAGATACATGATAAACTCTAAATTGCTATTTAAATTAAATGGAAACCCAGGAATACAGTTAACTATTAACCAAAAGCTGATTATTAAGATTTTGTTTTCACAAGGTTGTGGTTCTGAACCTCTTTTACGTTGAAAAAGGTAGTTACATGTGCATTTAAGTATGTGCTTCGCTTATTAAGAAAACAGCATTTTCTGCACGGTCATACAAATTATGCCAAGTCATGCAAGTACAGGAACGTCGATTTGTCATATGAGTTTTAAAATTGTATGAAAGGCGGCTAAGTTTGAGTTATAAAAGTTGCAAACCATCTCTTGTGACATTTGAGCACTTCTTTTCCACTATTACCAGCGTAAAACAATCTCAAGTGATGCAAAAGTTGGTCAACTGTGGCAGCTCCTTTCAACGTACAAAAAAACCTTGATGATTTGAAATCATTTTTGATCGCAGAAGTTGGTTTTCCGTTTTCAATAAATAGTCATGGGACATTAATTAAAAGGCCTGGTTAAAGGGTGATTCAAACAACAATCAAACAAAAAACAGAACGATTTTCAGACATATAAGAAACTCTTATTTAATGGTGGTGTCTACCATTATTAAAATTAAATAAATGGAGACACTGTGTCTCTGTCTAGGAATGTCTCGATATACTAGGAAGGAGGGAATAAAACGTATTTCAATGGAAAATCAATTCACCCACCAGGATAAAATTATCGCCTTTGCACCAAGAGATTCCGGAAAAAGAAAAAGAAAGCCAAGAAGCAAGAATGTTAAACTCGGCCAGTTCGGGAGCCCGGGTCGGGCCGGAGAGTTGGGCATAAAAATATCAATATGATGTAATACTTATAATGGATTGATATATCTACAAGTTATAATTAGAATCTTCTCCATCATAGGTTATCTTTTTTTTTATAAATAAAATTTTTGCAAATTTTGACAAACATGTACTGGTATTCCATGGTCAAAATATCGTAAATAGGAAAGAATTTTGTATTGTGCCACCACCCTATAATTCGGCAGCCTCAACGGAATAAACTGTATGCTGAAGAATGTGGTGACAGAATACTGGTAATTCATCCCATGTTGTTGTAAATCCTGCTAAATTGTCTGAATGGTTGTATTGTAAATAATCAGTAAAATCAGGACCGGAGGTCACATATTGCAACTAGGCGCTATATCGTGATAGGCAAACACTATCTACAACGGCTGCCGTGTAATTAGCGCCGGTTATTAGCTGCCCGGCAGCCGTGGGGGGGTATTGTAGTGGAAGCCTCACTGCCGAGGCTACATACACGGCAAAAATTCTGCCCGGCGGCCGTGTATGAATGTCACGTGACCCGGCAGCCGCGTATGAATGTCACGTGACCCGGCAGCCGTGATGTGATGCCTGATGGCTTCATCATAGAGATAGAATTATAAGGCTTGAGGTCGGACTTTTTAAAATTTCTATTATATGGGTAGTATTTTTATTTATTTTACCATTGTTTATGTTATTCATTTTATTTTTATAGATTTTGTTATCGCTTTAAATTTTGACAAGTATTTTAGTATTTGCATTTGTATTTTTATTCAATTTTTATTTTCAAAACTATTTTGTAGTTTTTATTTAATTTGAATTTTGTTTTTGGTTTCTTTTGATTACTTTTGAATTTATTTATTTTTTTTTAAAAAAAAAAAAAAAAAACTTTTTATTTTGGTTTTATTAGTTTTAATTTAGTATTGTTTTTATTTTTTAAATCATTCATTTTTTATTCGATTTTTAATATTCCTTCGTTTTTTTCGTTATCTTTTTATTTCTTTTTAATCTTATTTTTTTGTTCGTATTTTTAATTGTTTTTAATTAAGCATCGTCTTTATTTTGTTTCATTTGTTTTATTTTAAAATTTTCTTTCATTTATTGTAAACTCTTTTTTTCATTTTTATTTGTTAATTATTTCTTTTTATTTAGGCCTTCCATTATTTTTATTTTAGTACGTTGTTGTAGAGTATGCAGCTAGCAACTATTTTAAAAGAAGCAACTTAGATTCCCATCTTTAGTCTAAGAAATTGGTAGTTTTCCTTTGCCTCATGTGACCGTTGTGATTTCATAAATCCCTGTAATTTAGTTTAAAAGTCACTCTGACATTGGTGTTACCATTTGTTCTATTCTGTGAAAACTGTACAAAAACACTATACAATATTCCACTGGAGGCCTACTACTCAAACTAGAGATGTACTATCCAAATGATGTAAATAAGACATTGTTTTTATGGATTCCTTTGTTATTGAAAACGGAACTAAATTGTCAACAATGTCGGGAGTAGTCATGATTAATGAATCACGCATTGATGTATGAGGTTACACTTCCTCGCCATCGTATTGATACGCAAACAAAACTGCGACCCGGGAACACGCCGCCCCCGACATGCAATGAATGCAAAGTCTGTGACTGCACATTGCTTCGACATTGTTCACTAGTGAATTAAATTGAAGATTGTTTTCTACACTCTTCAATACAATACGCATTTCCATTTGTGCTAGGTAAAAAAGCTATTCTGAAATGGAATATTTCAATCGTATTTTGGGCCTTTTTAAGCTGTGATTTTATTTAGCATGGCTCCGCTATAAAGGCTACACTGGAGCCAATCAGGAAGCCAAACACATGTTGATTGACAGAAAAACGAAGTTGCCGTGTATATAGTCTCCGGGTTTTACGTACACGGCAGCCGTGTATATATTCACTGCCATCGTGATTGTTTTGTTTAAAACTAGCATTTTCTTACTATTTTATAGCAAAAAAGTATAATAGTAATACCAGTAGTCAGTCAATAAACACTGGGTACATATTCTCACATACTGTTCCAACTTCAATTGCATGTAGTACTACACTTCATATACATGCTTAGGGATATTCATGTGGCTGGAGACATGCTGATGGGCACCCGGGTGGGCATAATATTAGTATAAAGATATTGATGCGAGCGGATAAAGTTACTTTATTTCTATTGATTCTAGAACCGTTAACAAATGGTTATATGCAGGGTATGCAGCTATGATTTATACCAAGGTTATACTATATTTGTTGTTCTTGTTAAACCTTTCTCTGGTTATAATTACACTAATGATACTTTTGTTGTTGTTTTCTCTCACGGGTTTTGGTCAAATTGCTTCAGAGCCAGCCTAACAATTACGAAGCTAGGTATGTATCATGTTAGTTCTGCTAAGAAAACTCCACATTATGTCTTTAACATGTTGTCATTAACGGATGTGGAGTTATGCAAAAACACATGGAATACCTTTCCCCTGTTACCAGCATGAGCAGGCCATTTCAAAGGAGATAACTTTCAACTGAAAGGAACACAAACCAAAATATAAAAGCATTCAGAATCAAGTTGATTATATGTTCCTTAGATAATAAATTACCTTTTGAAATAGTTAATCTCAACATGTGTCAAAACAGTAGAAATCTATTTTCCGAGAAGAAACAACCTTTTCATGCAGGACTCGAAGAGTGATTGTAGTCTCAATTTTCTTCAAAATGTTTAATCTCTAATTCTTTTAATTTTTTTCACATATGTCATCGTATTATATAGGATCTCAAGTTGTGTTTGATAGTGAAAACAGGGATATAATCGTACATTTGGAGGGATTTTGAGATCGACAAAGTTGAGGTAGGTAACAGGGGGAACGGTATTCCATGTGTTTTTGCATAACTCCACATCCGTTAATGACAACCCACCCCCATGTTAAAGACAATGTGGAGTTATGCTTAGCAGAACTAGGTATGTATGACTTCATAACATAACACCAATTAACACGACTCCTGCAGGTATGACACCAGTCTAATCGCAGATATTACGGTGGCATAAAGTCATAAGATCGAATGAAAAGATTACAACCAAAAATAGCTCACTCTTTTAGTATTAGACGCCTCAGCAAAACTACTCCTATCCCTAGTTTACTAGGGCTGCAATTCGCTATTGGTTTATAACAAGGGTATACTATCTTCTCTGTTCTTGTTAAACCTTTCTCTGGTTATAATTACACTAATGATACTTTTGTTGTTGTTTTCTCTCACGGGTTTTGGTCAAATTGCTTCAGAGCCAGCCTAACAATTACGAAGCTAGGTATGTATCATGTTAGTTCTGCTAGCATAACTCCACATATTCGTTTACATGTTTGTCATTACGATTGTGGAGTTATGCAAAAACACATGGAATACCTTTCCCCTGTTACCAGCATGAGCAGGCCATTTCAAAGAGCTAACTTTGCAGACTGCAGACAAACCAAAATCAAAAGCAATCAGAATCAGTTGATTATATGTTCCTTAGATAATAAATTACCTTTTTGAAAGAGTTATCCTCAAAAATGTTGGTCTAAAAACAGTAAAATCCATCATTTTCCGGAGAAACAACCTTTCCTCATGCAGACTCGTAAGAGTGATTGTAGTCTCAATTTTCTTCAAAATGTTTAATCTCTAATTCTTTTAATTTTTTTCACATATGTCATCGTAATTAGATAGGATCTCCAAAGTTTGTTTGATAGTGAAAACAGGGATATAATCGTACATTTGGAGGGATTTTGAGATCGACAAAGTTGAGGTAGGTAACAGGGGGAACGGTATTCCATGTGTTTTTGCATAACTCCACATCCGTTAATGACACCATGTTAAAGACAATGTGGAGTTATGCTTAGCAGAACTAGGTATGTATGACTTCATAACATAACACCAATTAACACGACTCCTGCAGGTGAACACCAGTCTAATCGCAGATATTACGGTGGCATAAAGTCATAAGATCGAATGAAAAGATTACAACCAAAAATAGCTCACTCTTTTAGTATTAGACGCCTCAGCAAAACTACTCCTATCCCTAGTTTACTAGGGCTGCAATTCGCTATTGGTTTATAACAAGGGTATACTATCTTCTCTGTTCTTGTTAAACCTTTCTCTGGTTATAATTACACTAATGATACTTTTTGCTGTTTTCTCTCCCTGGTTTTAATCAATTTGATATGAGCTAGGCTTCATGAGCCAGCCTAACCATTACAAAGGTATAATATCATGTATGACTTATCATAACATAAGTTACATAACAAAACATGACATAAATAGGCATATAACACAGGCATAACATAGGCATAACATAACATAGGTATATACATCATAACATAATATGACATGACTCCAGCGGACTACATGGTATGACAATCGCAGATATTAGGTGGCATAAAGTCATAAGATCGAATGAAAAGATTACAACCAAAAGTAGCGGACTCTTTCAGTACTCGACGCCTCAGTAAAACTACGTCTATCCCTAGTTTACTAGGGCTTCAATACGCTATTGGTTTATAACAAGGGTATACTATCTTCTCTGTTCTTGTTAAACTTTTTTTTCTGGTTAGAATTACACTAATGATACTTTTTGCTGTTTTCTCTCCCTGGTTTTAGTCAATTTGACATAAGCTAGTCTTCAGAGCCAGCCTAACCATTACAAAGGTATGATATCATGTATGACATATCATAACGGTTACATAACAAAACATAACATACATGTAAATAGGCATAACATAGGCATAACATAACATAGGCATAACATAACATAGGCATAACACAACATAGGCATAACACGACATAGGCAAGGCATAACATAGGCATAACATAGGCATAACATAACATAGGCATAACATAAACATAACATATCATAACATGACATGACTCCAGCAAACTACATGGTATGACAATCGCAGATTATTAGGTGGCATAAAGTCATAAGGTCGAATGAAAAGATTACAATCAAAAGTAGCTAACTCTTTCAGTATTCGACGCCTCAGTAAAACTACGTCTATCCCTAGTTTACTTTCGTATGAGTTCTATAATACATAGTTTATAGATCTAGGAAAACTCACCTCTTGTGCATCGTCCGCCATGATGGTATCCTAACGTGACATACATGTATGGGTATGTACGAACGTAAATCGGTATAATAATAATTATATCGGACTTCCCTTTCATCCGCCCCGATGATGATGACGATGGTTGGTACGAATTTAACCGGACAAATCTTTTCTCTACTATTCTACGGTAAGCACTGTTTTTGACAATATGCAATTCACGAATAGTGATAAAGCATCTTCACGTAAGTTTTATGATTGAATAAAAGTTCACCAGTGCAGAACATCTTTTGTCCGCCTTAGTTTGTGTTGGCCTTATGAGAAGTCCTTGTCCTGTGACCATGAAAGGAATGGGTAAAATTCGTACAACTTTTTTGTTTTCAAAATTAGAATGAAAACAAAATTACAAGAGTGCTGACTTGAAACATAAAGCAGAAAAGGCACTGAACAGATTTCATGATTCAAATCATTCGGACGCTATTAATGGCATATAAACTTTGTAAAGTTAACAACGTAGAAATAGGTCTTGAACGTGGTCTAGGCAAAAGTAATAGTACAAAGTACCACGGAGGGCTATTGTTAAGGTGAGCCACAAGTCGATATGATGCTCCATGCGTTGCAGAGTTCCAATGGGGTATACACCTTAACTTTATAATGTGTAGTCAAGTGTGGCTAGTTAACAATATAATTTAATTGCTTATGCAGCGTGCTGGTGAAGAAACTTTCAAAAGTGATGGATGACTTCATTAATTAGTTTTACATTTTTAAGACAAAGAGGTTACGCATCTTTGGAAAAAAAGTAATGATTTGCATATCTCGAAAGTTTCGAGAAAAGTTTCATTAAAATGATATTTGAAGTTAAGTGAAGAAAGAGTTATCGTAGCTAATACGCTCGTGAATCAACAGGTCAACACTCTACGTGAGATTGATTTCATTTTTACTTTCCCAAGCTAAACAAAAACCTTCCCATAAAATTTTCTGTTCCACAAAAAGAAAGAACAAAATATGTTCAAATATCAATCGAATAAAACGCAGAAGTAATGACCTATTTAACTGCCTGAACCATGCTTGAAAGTATACCTTTTGATGCTGTTGAAAGGCAGACTCAGAGACTTTAACAAATAATTTTATGCGTATTAATTAAAAATTGTCAACTAAAATTAAAGATAAGCACTTTGACTGCTCGATTTCAAAACTTGAGATGAATCGGATTTTTCGTTTTAATATACACGCAGTGTACTAAACCTTTATTGTGAAGTAAAAAAAGTACCAACGGATACTGTGTATAATAAAATTCTAGACTTGATTTTAATATTATTTTAATATAATTTGCATTTTATATATTATTGATATATGTAAATACCAAAGCAAACAAAAGCAAACAATAGTTATAAGGGGGTCCATAATGTCCCGGGAGTCTATATTACTCAACTTTTACCCTACGACTTGATTTAAACTATAAAATCAAACTAAAACAAATTGATCAAACACTTAAATTGTGGAGGGCTAGACATCTTTCTCTTTTAGGCAAGGTGTGTGTTATTAAGACACTTTTACTTCCCCAGTTGCTTTACCTCTTTTCAGTTTTATGTATCCCTCTCCCAAAAACATTTTTTAAAGATCTCAATAAATTGTTTTTTAAATTTATTTGGAATGGGGGAAATGACAGGATTAAACGACATTATCTTAATAACCATTATACTGCTGCTGGTTTGCGGATGATTGATCCATTTATTTTTTCTCAGGCTTTAAAAATGGTGTGGGTCAAAAATCTTTTAGATGGTGACTATCAGTGTACATGGAAAAGAATTGAATTGTCAGCCTTGAAATCTTGTCATCCTGATGTTAATTTACTTTGAGATTTAATGCTCCAGAATCACTTCTGACTAAACTTGGTAATACTCACCTGGCTGATTCAATTAGAACTTGGTACTTTTACAGGGAAAGGCCCTTGTTACATGTTAAATCGTACAGAATCTGATTATGGCCCTTTTCAATACTTGTGGTTTAACGAAAAATCAACCAAGTCAAAGCAATCTTTTTATTTTCAAAATGGTATAGAAGGGTGTTTTCGGTTTGTGACTTGTTAATACCAATTCCTATCATCATGTGTTTTGATGATATGATAATAGAATTTGATCATTCATACAAGGATGAAAAAAATACCATTCACTTCTTAATACATTCCCTTTGAGTGGCTTCATGAACCTCAACATGGCCTCTCAAACGATTTTGATGTTTTTGACCATCTTTTGGAAATTTGCTTTTGGTCAGATAAAAGGACCAACATCCCAATATCCATACACTATTATGATGCCGATGATGAATAATAGAACCTGAAAAACCAAACCTTTCTGGATCAACTCTCTCTTTGATATTGATTATTGATTTGAGGAAATTCACACATGAACTTTTTATTGTACTATAGAAACTCGCCTTAATCATTTTTTTTTAAGTTTTTTGAAAAAAACATTATTGATCATTGATTAGGTGATATTGTTATTAAAATCAATAGGAAGGATTCCCCCAATTGTTCCTTTGTGAATAAGGTTAATGAACTTATTGTTTCATGTCTTTTGTGACTGTGGAGGTGTTTCCCCAATTTGGAATGAAATTCGTTCCTTATTAACATAAAGTGATGATAATATCATCTTTCAAACTTCCATAAGCTTTTTCGGGTATATAGACAGACCCTTTGCTTACATATATTTGCGCTGTACAAAATTTTATATTTATAGATGTAAATTCAGTAATGAGAACCGAATTACACTGCTTTAAAATCTTTTTTGAAATCACAAGAGAAACTGAGTTTTGATATTTGCTAACCAAGTTAAACTTAATTTGGCATTATAGAAAATGCGGTTTGATTTTTAACTCAATTTCTTGCCTTTGTTTTTTTTCCAAATCTTCTTTTTGGTGCTCATAGATGTACATGATTGAATGTTTTGATGTACATGTGTAGGCCTATATATTTTTTTACACATTTTATTGATATTGCTTCTCCTGTTACAATGGATATCTTTTTTTCTAATCGTATGATTTTGTTGTTGTTGTTGTGTTTTGTGTGTGATTGTCTGTTGTTGTTGTGTTTGTGTGTGTTTGAGTGTCCTTTTTTGATAAAGTCTAAAAAGCAACCATTGGTTATTGTTGTAAAGCGTATAATGTAAGATGTATGCTTATATTTAATAAAACCAGGCAGTAACCATATGGCTGCCGAAAGAGAAAAAAAAAAACTTTTACCCTACGATACACAACACACACCCACACAAACGCAAATACCACACATAAATACGCACATACAAAACGTGAGTAAATCATTGACTGAAGCGGGATTGACTTTTATTTTTAAGGTTCGAACCGGCGACCTCTGGATTGCGATTCGAGTGCTCTACCAACAGAGCTAGAGCTGTGGGTTAACTTGGGTGATCCCTAAAAACCAACGTCTCTCAGCAAACAGTATTATCATGTACTGCCGGATCAATATTAAAGGTGCCAACGAGAGATTGCATACACAGGTGTACCCTTAAAAAATAAAAGTACTGATTTTTTGCCCTGATGCAAAGCTTCCATCAAAAATATCCCCATCTGAAAGGATAAGCTGAGAAATTTTCTTTGTACAAAAATTGTGAAATTTCTAATTTGTATAGGAGCAATTAAAATTCGCCTATGTTTTTACATTGACTGAAATATAAGCAAATCAAAATCACAGTTTTTTTTAATTTTTTAGGTTTTTTCTTTTTTTAAAATTTGCCAAAAACAAAGTAAGAAATCTATTGAGTGTCTAATCTATATGAAATTACTATTATGACACAATATTTGGATGTCTCAAAATCTCTCGTTGCACCTTTAATGCATTTCCAATTTAGTAAACTCAGAACAGAAAACGGCGTTAGTACATTTACTAGTTTTTTACTGGATCACGTTTGATGCACGCGAATATTATAAACTACGTTAGTAAGAAAATGGCTACAGGTTATGTAATTACATTCCAGACCTGTAGGACTCAGAGGTTACATACAGCTCCAGACATTTGAGAATGAACACTGTAACACAGTTCAACAAACTGCCACTAGGAGTGGTGATATACTTCAGGTTCAATGCACATATACAAAACCTTTGGTAAATGCCTGTAAAATAAACCTATTGTGCCATTGACGTAGAATTTGTTGATCCACGGTCTGTACTGCATGGTAGTGGAAACACAAACATGTACAACAGAATGGACGCGGATAATTTGCAATGGCGTGAAGGTGTTAATTTGTATACATGTACACAATGCTAGTTTACGTTTAATGAGGACATAAAATGTCTCCGAGGAAATTTACTGTCTCTGGAACACTTCAAGACATTCGGAGAAATGGGACTAATACATGAACGCAGCGTGAATTTGAAAGTACAAAACAGATGTTGGGTTAAAAGTTCGATGAAATGCCCTAAGTATTAAAAATCTGAGGCGAAGATGATGATGGATGACACAGATATTAAGGTAAAGCAGGACAAATATGTAAACATACTTTTGTTAATATATGAAGTACTAGTAATTTGAGAAAAAAAACATCTTGATGGAGAATTCACGTTAATTAACAACATTATTGTTACAATCGTGGGTAAAATTTCAACTAATTTCCACTGCTGTTTTCCTTGCTATGGTATGTGGCATTATACTATTCATCAGTATTCTTACTGCGACTGGCTACGTCGTTAAGTCTTCGTGACATGTGAATGCGATGGGTGGTTACAAACGGTATTTTCAAATCCTGTAGAGAAAAAGGTTTACCACCATGAATGAACTTGTTTGTTCGCATAAACGTCATAAATGCATATATGAATTATTAACACATTAAATGGTGTTACATAAGATTGGTGGTAAAATGTCGTGGCGAGATGGGGATGAAGTTAAAATAAATTTTCGTCCTTCGCCGGGTTTCATGAGTAATGTTGGTAAACTATGATACCTCCTTGGTAAATCAGAGTGAAGCTGCATGGATACTCCAGAGATTTTTATGTTGCACTCAGCTGTCGTAACCCAGGAAGGTGGATATACCTAAAGTGTTCCGAGATATTAAAATAGAACTGAAGGCAACCACAAAAGGAACAAATAATGAAATATGCAATAGAATCTAAACAAGAAAATTCAGAACTTGCACATCATACCTGATTGCAAATGTATCTGGTTACCGTAAGATTGCATATATATTGTTAAAATTTCTATGCGATCTATACATGTACAATTAACTGTATAAATGAAAAAAACAGTGAAATGTTATTCATTTCGAGTTTCTGTGATTCTGCACGTACAATTAGACAATTTTAGTCAAAATTATTCTCAAGATAAGAGCATTTGAATCTTATATAGCAAAATTCTCAAGAGTGAAATTTAAAATCTGGAGAGTAATATCTGTACTGAATGTTGCTGAGAACAGAAAATTGAAGATGACTTCCCTCTCAGAATTTTTCAAAGAGTGAAATGTAGAGAAGATTATTTTCACTCTCAATATACATGTATGAGGTGAAAGAAAACGCTGCAGATTAAGCATACAATACTAGCAATGTCGGGGAAACGGGGATGTGGATGATAAAACGCACCGTCCTTTGAATTGGACTTCTATTGAATTCATTTATACGAATTTGCTTGGCTTTCATTTTCGTATATTCAATGTACAGCATAGGAAATATCCATATCTAAACATGAGAAGTGAAAGCACATCACAATACATGTATAGCTTCCACTCTAGACGCGAAAACCGTTATTCATTCTTTGTCAACGCAACTACTTTGAATGCCTTTCAAGATAAATGTCGCTTAGATCTAGGAAATGTTGTTTAGCACAGAATGTACGAATAGACAACCTGGTTGCGTTATAATTTGAGCATGTTTGTGTGCGCGATAGAAAAATCCAGCAGATATTCAATTCAATGATTCATGATTTGGTCGGTCCATGGCCTTCATAGGTGAAAATTCAGACGGCATTATTGTAGTACGATCAATTGGATTCAAACATGTCATCCATCACTGATACCGTGTATCGACATAAGTTAAGTGAATAATTACGATAATGTGAAATGTGGTTGACTAAAAATACAACAACAACACAAATGATGGCAATTTCCTAAAGCAATTTCTTTTAGAGTAATAGATTCTGTGGCTGCAGCAGAGCGCAGTTTGATTTCATTCTTGGTTTCATTTCCAAGGCTGATAAGATTCCAGAGTACATGTACATGTGTCCCAGACATTGGGAGTTACCATAACTAGAGAAAGTGTAAGACGTCAATATCTGTCAATATCAATCATTTATCGTTGCAGAGTTAAATAAAAGAATAGATTTTTTCAAACATTTATCATGTAACAATTTCGTAAATGAAGAATGAATAACCTGTCAATTAAGAAGAATTAACCCTCATGTACCCGAGTGATTTTGTAACAACATACCCGAAGCAGGTGGTTACCACCCCTGCATTTTCCTTTAGACATCCAATATTTACCAATCTGGTACCGCAGGATAGCTTAGAGTGTCGTCTTTTTATTGGTATAAAAATAAGTACAAACATTCCCATTTCCCAACATGACGTCCACTATGATGTCATAGTTCAAGGCAAGTAAAAAGAAACTTGCAATTTTGGTGGCTCGCGAACATTAAAGTACTGGCTGTACCTCTTGAATTATCTTTGTATTGATGCAAATACCAGATCTAGTGGCTGACTGTGAAAACAGAGAATGGTCTACATACTACTTTCCAATAGAAGTAGGAAACGAGGTTTCTGCAATACATCAGTCAATAAATGCATGGCATCTTTGGGCATTCCTAAAGGAAAAGGGAATGCTATAACTGATACAGCTGCCGAAATTGCACTCAGAGCGAGCTATGTCATCTGGCTCAGCAGAAACTCAAAGGCATTCAGACAGATGAAGCTACAACTTACAAGCAACTCCAGCAATATGCTCTGAGGGAAGTGGAATGGTTGAGCGCTCACAAAACCAGGTTTAACCCGCCTAAGTCTGATCCAAAGCCCAGAGACCTTAGAATACACTAATCTAGACAAAGGTATACTGCATAAGGTGAATTTTTCCTTACTAAGTCACCTTCACACAGAGAGAGAGAGATATATATACGACGTATGGTTATCTTAAAACCGATAAAAGTAGGCTCCGAAGGTGACAGCGCTGGTGTTCTACAAATATACTAATGAACTATTCCTCCAAGAAGGCTTGACCATCAGCGAGAGTAACATTACAGATGGCTGAGACAAAGGACATGAAGCCAGTAGGCAGTCGAAGCTCAGTAGATATATCTGCCCTAATACTAGGGCTAGCATTAGTATGTCACTAAAACGCTCTGTGTATATAAAACTAATCATTTGCCACAATTTAGATCCAAAAACCAAATGCCAATCTGATATTCGTAACTTTTATGGTGCAAAATTGGATATTAGCTCACATGTATTGTGCATTGTATGTCTATGGAAATTGACAGTTTTGCTACCTTATGGACTTTAAGACGTCATTCTGATATAAGCATGTTGGTTATATGGTACTCAGTTTGGTATCAATGGAAAAAGAAGGCACAGAGCTATCCATTGGTACCCAAATCTAAAGTATTTGAGGGCAGTTACTTCACCTCCTGAAGGAGGGTACACTATCTTACCCTGATTGGTGCTTGTTTTGCAAGGGGTGCAATATATACATTGAAACTTTTGGCACCAGAAAAAGGGATTATGGTATAGGGTACAAACATAGGGGTGATAAATGATGGTTAACATTTAAGGTGATTTGCTACTTATTTACATGGAACACTCAAATTACAACACAATTGTCTACGATACAAACATTTGCTCCTAAAATCAAAATGCACAGTCAGAATCAACTGAAATTTAGGAAATTACTTTTTTTTCGAATAAACAAAATGAAGGTGCTACATGTAGGAACACGAAATGTTTTAATAGACTGGTTTCTAACAAACACCGCGCGTTTCACCAAGGCAATATCTAGACATGACCGATTTTGTCAAGAAAATATAAAATGGCAAGTTTCCAATAAGAATACAATTTTATAATCTTAATTTTTGATGAAAATGAACTGTTGATAATTATTTGCATTTCCAGGTACAAGTCGAAGGCTATAAAAATGAAGCATTTGAAGGAGAAATCCCAAATGGTGTGTCGAGTGGTGCTGACGTCTTTGAAGACGTTGATCTGAGAGATTCACCTCCACCAGGTTATTACAACAAGGAGGATGAACAAGATAAAACTACACGATTATCCAACAATAATGTCAACTCATCACAGAAAAAAGACGCTAAGAATAATAAAAAGAATAAAAGGAAGAAAGTACAATTACCTGTGGTATTTGTCAGCGCACGTAGGATAGAAATAAAACATGAATCTCAAGAAGCTGTAAGAACTACATCTCAAGGGATTGATAATCCCGCGTATGAAGGATATGAAGGTCGAAGTTCACCGATGGCAGGTCTTGATGGTGACGACAAAGGAAACGAGGAAGAAGGATTTTGTAATTGCAAATGCTGTCTACTTGTAGTTCTTGTGTTTGTTATCCTTGCGCTGGTCGCCGTCGTTTTGCTTTTCTTGTTTCTTCCTAAAACTCGTAAGTAGCTGAAAAATGGGTAAATATGTGGTTATATACTAATATGAGCATAAATAACAGCATAGAAGTTTTGTCTTCAACGCATAAACCATTTTATTTCAATTAAAATTAATACACCTTGCCAAATACCAATCCGACATTAGAAGTAATGCAAGTTTTTGTCATTATAGTGGTCTTTCACCTCACTCATGCATAACCTATAACAAAAGGTGTTAGTTCCCATAGTATTCCTCATTCAGATCAATTTAATACCCGACCTCAAAGTACTTGTGCTATTCAAAGTGTGACCCATAGTATGCATACATATATCCAACATTCATGTCGTTCTTTAGATTTAGAAAGTCTCCAGAAATTTGGAATGGACTTTGCCATTCCCGGCAAGATGAAAGGTGGAAGACCTCTATTAGTGTGTATTTATCGAGCTGTCATCAGTAAAACTGGCAGTAACCATTAGGTTTAGCATAGTTGTTCATCAGCAGATTGGGCAAGAAACCTTTTGTGATATACACCCAGACTCAGTAAGTAATAGTGACTCGCAAGTACACAAACAGTTGGATGTAGGCATTTATAGAATGGTATAATGGTATAATCATCAGTTTATAACACAGTTGACGATTGTCGGGTAAAACGTAAAATCATTAGGTTTATGACATGTTACCATCAGTAGAGAGAGACAGCTGACATTTACCGGATACTAGTGTCTTATCATCAGTGATAACACATTTGACTTTTACCTAGGTTGCCATAGTACATGCATGTTGTTATAGGTACAAATATGTAACGTAGTGCCAAGCAATAAGTGTGACACTTTATTATTACATCACTGAATATAATGTAGGCCTACGTCCTTCCGGAGCAGAGTGTATAAACATTTATGTCATGTGTCTGAGGCTCTGCCCCTGCACTCCAGTTACCACTCAAACAACCTAGTATTCTTTCTTAAAGAAAACATGGCAGGTAGCACAGTTGACTGTTACCATGTATATCATACTGTGTTATCAGTAGGCAGAACGATTGACTGCTACCAGGTATTATAAAGTGTGTTATTATCAGTATAGTATGGAATACTTGTATGTCATGAGCAGATTGCACAGTTGCCTGCTACCAAGCATAATGTATTATTATCAGTTGTTAGCACAATTAACTGGAAATATCAGGTAGGACATAGTGTGTTATCATCAGTAGATAGCACATTTGACTGCTACCAGGTATGACATAATGTTTTCATCAGTAGATAGCTCAGTTGACTGCTACTAGGTATGACATAGTGTGTTATCATCAGTAGATAGCACAGTTGACTGCTACCAGGTATGACATAATGTTATCATCAGTAGATAGCACAGTTGACTGCTACCAGGTATGACATAATGTTATCATCAGTAGATAGCTCAGTTGACTGCTACTAGGTATGACAGTGTGTTATCATCAGTAGATAGCACAGTTGACTGCTACCAGGTATGACATAATGTTATCATCATCATCAGTAGATAGCACAGTTGACTGCTACCAGGTATGACATAGTGTGTCATCAGTAGATAGCACAGTTGACTGCTACCAGGTATGACATAATGTTATCATTAGTAGATAGCACAGTTGACTGCTACCAGGTATGACATAATGTTATCATTAGTAGATAGCACAGTTGACTGCTACCAGGTATGACATAATGTTATCATCAGTAGATGGCACAGTTGACTGCTACCAGGTATGACATAGTGTGTCATCAGTAGATAGCACAGTTGACTGCTACTAGGTATGACATAGTGTGTTATCATTAGTAGATAGCACAGTTGACTGCTACCAGGTATGACATAATGTTATCATTAGTAGATAGCACAGTTGACTGCTACCAGGTATGACATAATGTTATCATCAGTAGATGGCACAGTTGACTGCTACCAGGTATGACATAGTGTGTCATCAGTAGATAGCACAGTTGACTGCTACCAGGTATGACATAGTGTTATCATCAGTAGATAGCTCAGTTGACTGCTACCAGGTATGACATATGTTATTATCAGTAGATAGCACAGTTGACTGCTACCAGGTATGACATATGTTATTATCAGTAGATAGCACAGTTGACTGCTACCAGGTATGACATATGTTATCATCAGTTGATAGCACAGTTGACTGCTACCATGTGTGATTTAATGTGTTATCATCAGTTGATAGCGCAGTTGACTGCCACCAGGTATTGCATAGTGTGTTATCATCGGTAGGTAATACAGTTGACTGCTACCATGGATGTCCAATCTTCTTTAGCTTCTATCCCTTTACCCCTTCCCTTCCTCTCGGGAAAGCAAAACAGCGTTAGGGTTAATAGCACCGTTAACTGCCATCAGGATGGCATAGTGTGCTACCATCAGTAGATAGCACACTGGACTACTACCAGGTATGACAGAGTGTGTAATTTAGAATTCATAGCACGTTTAACTGCCACCAGGATGACATAGTGTGTTAACATCAACATCAGTAGATAGCATAGTTGACTGCTACCAGATATAACATAGTGTGTTATCACGAGTAGATAACAGAGTTGTCTGCTACCAGGTATGACATAGTGTGTTGTCATCGGTACATAACATAGTTGACTGCTACCTGGTATGATATAGTGCTATCATCAGTAGATAGCAGAGTTTACTGCTACCAGATATGACCTAGTGAGTTATCATCAGCAGATAGCACACAGATGAGTGCTACCAGGTATGATATAGTGTGTTTTCAACAGTAGATAGCACATTTTTACTGCTACTAGGTATTGTAGAGTGTGTTATCATCAGTTGATAGCACAGTTGACTGTCACCAGGTATTGCATAGTGTGTTATCATCGGTAGATAACACAGTTGACTGCTACCATGTATTACATAGTGTGCATTCATAGTTAGTAGCATAGTTAACTGCCATCAGGATGGCATAGTGTGCTACCATCAGTAGATAGCACACTGGACTACTACCAGGTATGACAGAGTGTGTAATTTAGAATTCATAGCACATTTAACTGCCACCAGGATGACATAGTGTGTTAACATCAACATCAGTAGATAGCATAGTTGACTGCTACCAGGTATAACATAGTGTGTTATCATGATTAGATAACACAGTTGCTACCAGGTATGACTTATTCTTATAGTGTGTTGTCATCGGTAGATTAGCGATAAATATTATCTATAGGTGTTAGGTCCGAAAGGTGTCCTTCGCTTTCCTAGCGGATAGCATCAGAACGGTATATACGATTTGTAATTATATTTGTGTTGGTATCTATCGCTCCTCTACCAACCCTGGCTTGATTGGCAAGAGCGTCGTGCTAGTAAATACGAAGGTCGCCGGTGCCAATCCGGCCAAGCGCACATGGTCTGTTTTTTTCATAAGCAGATAACACAGTTGACTAGACTGTCATCGGGTATGGCATAGTGGTGTATTATCATCAGTAGATAACACTGTTACCAGTTATGTCATATTGCATTATTATCAGATGATAACACAGTTGACTGCTACCATGTATTATATAATGTGTTATCGTCAGTAGATAGCAGAGTTGACTGCTACCATACCTGGTATAGCATAGGGTGTTATCATGATTAGATAACACAGTTGCTACCAGGTATGAATATTCTTATGTGTGTTGTCATCGGTAGATAGCGAGATAATATGATCTATAGGTGTTCGTCCGAAGGTGTCCATCGCTTCCTAGCGGCTAGCATCAGAACGGGCTTACGATTGTAATTATATTGTGTTGATCTATCGTCTCCTCTACAACCTGGATGAGTGGCAAGAGCGTCGTGCTCTAGTAATACGAAGGTGTTCGCCGGTGTGCATCCGGCAGCGCACTGGTCTGTTTTTCATAAGAAAGATAACAACAGTTGACTAGACTGTTCATGGGTATGGCATAGTGGTGTAGTATCAGCAGTAGATACACTGTACAGATTTGCATATGGAATATTATCAGATGATAACACAGTTGACTGCTACCATGTATTATATAATGTGATGATCGTCAGTAGATAGCAGAGTTGACTGCTACCTATACCAGGTATTGCATTAGGTGTTATTCACAGTTAGATAGCACACGTTGAGTGCCATCAGGGTGAAGTTTAGTTTATCGGGTGAAGCGGGAGAGCTCTGATACGAGGAAATACCATGCCCGAAGCCCATGCGGGTGAAGCCGAAGGCTGAACCAGGTATGGGGCTAAGCGAATGTTTATGAATTCCTCCGTATCAGAAGGCGCGCTGAACCCGTAACATTTATCAATCAAGAAGTCATTCTTCATATATTAATCAGAAATATCGTGTTGGTTTTATTGACAAACATATATATTTTCAAAAAAAGTAAAAGTATGTATAAACCAAATGTGCCTGCCCAACGCGCGTAAAATAAAATAAGCACCATCCCGCTTCGGTAATGGATCAGGCGAGTACGCGCTCACTGACCTGATAACGAAAATATACCCGGTACGGCGGTAGGCGGTACACTTTGATCTCCTTAGTGGTTATGATAAATGTGTATCATCAGTAGATAGTGCAGAGTTGACTGCTGTATACCATGTAGGACTATAGTGTGTATAATCAGTAGATGCACAGTTGATGCTACTAGGATACTGACAATTAGAGAATAAAAGATAAGATTTGTTGTTTGGCCTATCTAATATATCGTGTCAGTTTGGATGGGCAGTCCAATATTTGAGTAGTGGATAACTACGATAAAAATATGGACTGCCCCGCCACTCAGGACATGATATTAGCTAGGCAAAACAACAAATCATAATATTGTATTCTCATTCTTATTTAGTTTCTGGTTGTTTTTACCAATAATATTATGTCAATAATTATTTGGTAAAATTGCAAAAATAGTCCACTTCAAAAAGAACCAACCGTACTACTGCGGCATGCGTGTAACCGTCTACACGCCGCGCGTAAACACTTGCCCGACGACCGCACTATCTATATAGTTCTCATATAGATGGGCAAAACAAATTGATATTGCGTGTTTGCTAACGAAACCCCGCCAAACTGAATAAGAATGATTATAAATCCGATTAGATAGCACAGTGGACGCTACCAGGTATAATGGACACAGGTGTTATCATCATGTAGAACTAGCAAGTTGACTGCTCCCAGGTATATATGATATAGAGTTTTATCATCAGTAGATATATCAGGAGTCTAGTGTGCTATTATCGTAGATATGCACAGCTGACTGCTTGTATGTATGAATACATGTAGTCTATTTAATCAGTAGATTATGCAACATAAAGACCCCCAAAAAGTAACGCAGCTTGTCTAAATATCCCCCTATAGGTTATAAACCATTGGTCTTTGCCCGAAACATTAAAAATGATATCACTAGTTAGTTTTTCTTCCCTAAATTTTGATACCCTTCTTGCACCATGGCGATCAATTACTTGCCAACACAATACCATTATAAGAAAATTTCCCCTTTTTAAAAGTTTGCTAGTAAAAGCTATAGCCATATTCAGCTCATAATTGATTGCCATTCAGGTGAAAGATCGCATATTCCCGTGAAGTTGGCACTTAATGCATGGTTGTTTATTTAATATATTTGATATGTGCAACTTTGAAAAAGGACCCATTTTCGTTAAAATGGGACCTGTGGTGGCTATATTGATCACAACGGATCACAGAACGGTGTCAAAATTTGCAGAAAAAAAAAACAGACTCTTATATATGTTTTAGTTCGTGAATATTCGAACCAATGGTTTTTTGTAACTTATGGGGGTTATTTAGACATGCTGCGCTACTTTTTGGGGTCTTTAGATGTTATCATGGTTAGATAACACAGTTGACTGCCATATCAGTAGATATGTCAAGCTGGTTTATGACATAGTATGTTATCAAAAGTAGATAAACACAGTTGATGTGTCATGGTACGACATTAGTACTATATCAGTAGATAGCACAGTTGGCTACTACCAGGCACGACATAGTGTGTTGTCATCGGTAAATAGCACAGTTGATCTGTCGGATAAGATATAGTGTATCATCAGTGAGATAGAGGAGTGAATGTTACCAGGTATTTCATAGTTGTATACGTTTTGTACCAGTAGATAGCATAGCTAATTGCTACCAGGTATGGCATCGTGGTTATTATCAGTAGATGTGAACGTTGGCTGCATTAATCAGTAGGTAGTACAGCTGGTAGCAGTCCAATTGGTGCATGACTGATGTAACCACACTATTCATATATCCTGGTAGCAGCTAGTGGTATTACTGATTATAACACCAATTTGTGTCAGTATACCTAGTAGCAGTAAACTACATTTAACAACGATAGCTAAACTATAGTTCGAGACTATATCATACTGCTCCTGTTCACTTAGTAAAGTTTAACGATGTAAAAGTAGAAAACCTAGCTTCCTTCGTATATTCATAAATACTTTAAATTTCTAGTTGGAAGCCCAAAGCTTCCCCCCATTCACGCCGTTTCCATGTTTTATATTTACAGAGCAATATAAAGTGGAGGATGGGGGTTGTAGGAGACGATGCAAGTATTTACCCGAGTATGACGGTACCCTTCGTCGTCCGAATTTCAGAAACTAGAAACTGGATTATAAAACTGACGAGTAAGTACATTATAGACTAAACATAAGGACCAGTATGTACGCCAGTGTGGAATGGCCGAATTAGAATTTTGCGAACAAAAAAACCTCCTCACGTTCCGCCCAAAATGTGGATTCTCCACTTAAAAAACATATCGCATGATATTTTCATCGCGATGTTTGCCGCCCTAAACTACTAAATGACTATTTGGTCATTTCTCATTTCCTCCAATTGCAAAGTTTCGTGGCAGATTTATCTGCCATCTCCCTTACGCTGGGAGGTCGCACGGATCCATTTATGTATATATTTATGGTTTTGTGGTCTTGTCAAAAATGTCGTCTGGTATTAGATCATATTGAACATTTTGAAGATTGAAAAAGTTTTTATTTCGACATGTATTTTTATACCATATCCATGACTTAGAAAAATGAAATGAAACGAGAAACTACACCAAATGAAATCAAGACAAAAACTTGATATACTTAAATGGAATTGGTTCATAGGTGCTTCAATACTATTTCGAATATTTAATACTTCTTATAGTGTAATATAAATTTATCAATTTAAAATGGTGATATTACTTTTCTATAATAGAGAACAGAATTGTTCCTAGAAAGTGAAAGAAACGATCAATAACCACGGGTCGAGTCGCTTCAATCAGGTACGACAGGTGTAAAGGTTCGACCAAACTCTGTTTAAAGACCCCTATCAGTGATCCACTCGAACGAGTCAAAATATTTGAAATTGGCAGGAATAGCTTTAAAAGTGAAGAATGGACTGTAGAACTCATTATTAGTAATTTTCAAGGAAAAATCGATAGAGAAGAAGAACAGACAGTATTCAAAGAATGATCCCCCATTCAATTACGTGTGTAGTAAGTGTTCCGTACTGACAGTAGGCCTTCTTCTTCTTCTTCCTGATCGTGTCCAAACACTGTGGTTATAAAATATGATCAGCCAGAGATGGGTACACAGCTGGTGTTACACTGAATTCCGCAAGGTCATTGTTGGCATTGTTGCTCCAGCAGGGGCAGACAAAGAGGTGTCCATGTTGTCTGTGGTTCTGTTCAACAACCACAGGTAGTATCTGGTCTGCTTCCAGCTAGCCCAAACTTCTGCAGGAAACCTTTAGATCGGCCAGTTCTGGTTCTCAATCTATTGAGACAACGTAGGGCTTATAACTAAAAAACAAAGGTTGTCTTATAAGCTGCTTTGGTGCTTATAACTTGTTGGTACCGTACTACGTAGGATATTGTTACGAAACAGCAAAAATGTGATTTTTGATTTTTTTTTTTCGATTTCCTGGTGAGCAAATCATATGAAAGGGCGTTTAAACATAGCACGAGGGTTTTCCATGTACACAACTCACGTTAGGCCAACACGCATGCTTTACAACGATACGCCGAAAACTTTAAGTGCACTGGATTTTTTTCAAACTGTATACCCTTAAAATTAAGCCCTTTCGCCATGATAAGGACGAAAACAAGAGAAAAGATAGAGAAAAAAAGTAAAAATCTTTACGCAGATAATCTGGGTACTTGATTGTATGCCGAAAGGGGGTCAAACTTTGAGCTTATAATGTTATTTTTATGTTCTTTGAAAGTTTCTATTTTGTTTTTTTTTAGCCGTGGTAGTGCCGTGGTTGACAGTTTATCGTGCGGGGCTTGTGAAAGCGTCACTTATTGTGAAAAACAAAGAGTAAGCAATGAAGCGATACCAGGTTGAGTCGCCATTAGAGGCGTTCATGACGGACAACGGACTGGGCGGTTTACCGGTTTATGCATATGTTACTCACAGAAGACGTTGAAGTTAGCTTGTACGTGGTGGCAAAGCCCTTGCATTTTTATTGATGTAGCTCTATTGAAATATCAATAGTTAATTGTTAAGAAAAGGAAGTGGACGCGGCTGAGAGAGTTTTACTGCAACCAGTTTCGTCAGCGGTAGAACCATAGACTTTGAATGATCCTTGCAAAGGTCTGCAACGAAAATGTGTGATGGTTTTAGGAAACATTGACCTGCTGATTCAAATCTGATGATGGAACTCTTGCATCCTTGAGCTAATTTGAGATAGGGAAGGGGGCGGTAAGATTAAACAGGGTCAAATTTGGTAAGACGCTTCAAACGGGATGTTCTTCGGGTTTCTAAGGATTAGAAAAGTAATACTCAGAAGAACGGGATGTTCTTCTGGTCTGGTTCTAAGGATTAGAAAAGTATAAATTGCCTAGATCATACAACGATTAGGAATACTTTAAAACAGTAGTAGACATGTTTATCCAGGAAAAAAAAAACACTGCCATTTGGGGGTCAAAACTTTCTCAACGGTTGTATGTTCCTAAACTCATACTCTTTCAAATAAGCTTGGGGGGACACCCTAATTTTCGTAGAATCCCAAGATGGCGGCCAATACCCATTGGTCACCAAAATTACATTAAATTACATAATAGGTATGTTGCGCTATTGTTTCATTTCAGATTTTTCCGCGGGGTGGTTCTGATATCCTGTGACCTATGTACTTAGAAATCCAGCTTGAAGCAATGATATGATTTGATCTCAAATCCAAGATGGCGGCCAATATTCCAAAGTCGTGATAAATTACTTAAATTGAACTATACGGCCTATTTAAGTTCCCCTTTTATACTTTTCTGGCTGGAGGTGTTATTTTGAACTTATACTCTATTTGCCGAGCTTACCAGCTTACCTAATATTTATTCTCAAATCAAAGATGGCCACAAAATGTGGGTACCAAAATTCTTTTTACTAGTTGTATAGTGCATGGGAAGCGCTTCCGATTACAAGTTATCGTAGATTGTCCATCCTACATAAAGAGGATCCTTCACATCCCTGAAAGCCATCCTGTTACGAGGCTTTGACATCCAAGATGGCGTGACCAAATTCCAATGGCCGTCAAAATTACATTCCATTACATATAAGTAAACTTGAAACCGTTATTTGCAGATTTTTGCAGTTGTTCTGCTATCATGACCAAGTTACTTAAAAGGAAGTGAAGACACTACTCCTGATGTCATCTCAAATTCAAGATGGCGGCCAAACCAAAAACCAAATTAGCTAATAATTACGTTAACTTAATGCCTATTACATTTTCCCAATTACCAAAACCTTTTTGCGGAATTTTTTTATTCTGATTGTATACTGTATGTCCTGAGTTTACAGCCTACCTAATATATATTCTCAAGATCAAAATGGCCGCCAAAATGGCCCACCCATATCTTAATAGGTCTGTTGGGCTCGTACTGGAGCTTCCGATTACATAGTAAAATTCAGTAGATCTCTCAGCCTAAAGAGTAATCCTTCGATTCACCACCACACTATCGATTCTAGGGTCGTGAATCCAATATGGCGCTTGTGGTGGGCTGGTAAATTCTAAAATGGCTGGCAAAAATACCACTAATCATCATCAAATTTAATTCTACCCGGTTCTTTTGCTGCAAAAAAAGATTTTTTTGGTGAAAACAGGGGTTTATTTGGCATAGAGGCAGTATTTTGATACTTAATTATGCTAAAGTCCATTAAGCTACATATAAATCATGTCAAGGTTCATTTTAGGTTGTTTAGAAGCTCCCAACACTATACAAGTATAAGATAATGGTGGTGGCCATTTTGGCGAGGCCAATCTTGGATTGAGACTAAATATTAGGTAGCTTGTAAGCTCAGCACATAGAGTATACATTCAGAGTAAACATCCAGTAAAAAAGGTTGAAATGGAAATATTAATGGCATTATAGTTCACGTAGTTTATTCGCTAATATGGATTTGGCAACCATCTGACTGAGATTAAATTTGAGGATAAATCATGAGCAGTTCTTCAGCTAGCTTTTAAGTAATTAGGTCAAGGATAGCAGAACAAACGAAAAAATCTGCAAATAACGGTTTAGTTATTTATATGTAATTAATGTAATTTTGGACGGCCAAATTGGAATTTTGGCCGGCCAATCTGGATTCAAGAGCCTATAAACGGATGGAGTTCAGGGAATTTGAAGGATCCATCTTTAGGATGGAAAAATCTATCTGAAGTATATGAGCGCGACAAGTCCATGCACCTAAAGAAGTCACTAAAATACATTTTGGTACAGACCATTTGTGGCCTCTTTGATTTGAGACGAAAATTAGTAGCCTGTAAGCTAGCAATAGAGTATAAGTCAGCATAACACTATCCAGCCAGAGAAAAAAGTATTAAAAGGGGGACACTTAATAGGACGTATCAGTTCAAATAAGTAATTTCTCCACTAATTTGGATTTGGCGGCCCATCGGATTTAGAGATCAAACATGACTAGTGCTTCAGCTGGATTTTAAGTACTAGGTCACGATATCAGAACCACCGGAAAAATCGGAAAAGACAATTTGCAACATAATGATTATGTAATTATGGAATTTGGTGACCAATTAGTAATTTGGCCGCCATCTTGGGATTCTATAGGGAAAAATTAGGGTGTCCCAAGTTAGTTTTGAGAAGAGTATGAGTTAGGAAATAAATACCGTTGAGAAAAGTTGACCCCCACAACTGGCAAGTGTTTTCCTTGGATTAGACCGGTCTATAGGCTTAAAAGGGTATGAGTCACCGGGGTAAAAAAATTGCTAAGGACCGCTTTTGCAAAGGGCTCTCAGATCAAATTCTTCAAGTGTAGAATAATTGTAAATAAAATTTATGTGATTTTTCAACAGTGGGAATATATTAAGGGGAAATATGTTGGCTGATAAATATGTTGGGTGATCAGCCTCTGGCCTCTGTTAGATATCTTTGAACGTATTAACATAACGTAAAGTGCTATCGTGTAAAACATTCCATACGACAATTTGAAATTCAATTTGATCAATATAAGTGTCCCCCACCCATGGACCATGAACAGTTTGTGGCCTGTCGTGAAACACAAACGGTTGGTAATATTGGAAACTATACTTTTTTAATCATTAAGAACCAGATGAACACGTCTATACACTAAGGTCTTGTGCACTCCTGTTAAGAGGTGCGTGGGTGTGGTGTGTGTGTGGGCGGGGGGGGTGTGGGGGGTCCACATAGTGACATAGACCCCCCTGAAAACCACTTCGTCAGTGGGGGTGGAAATTTTTACCACAAATATGGTCTGGTCTTGCTTAAGTACATCAACGGACCACATACAGGAAAAAAAAAAAAAGAAAATCGGTTCTACCGATTCAAAAATCGGCGTCCCATAAAAACCGATTTTTTGAACGCGCACCCAATTCTCCCGCCAAAAAAACGAAAAAACCACTTTCCCGAAGGGACCGTTTCCAGGAATTGAGCACAAATAGGAGGAGAACATAAAACATTTAAATTGGAATAAAAAATGTGTTAAACACCTACCCGAGTCGATTTTAGGGGGCAATCAACTAATTTGTGAATAGGGCCACCAAATGATTAATTATGCTAATTAGAAAGAACCCAGGCCGATTTTATGTTGGCCACCTAATATGAGCAACTGATTATTAGGACAATTATATAAAATTTTGGGCATAAACAATGTTCAATATTAAAAAAAAAACCGGCGCAAAAAAAAAAAAACCAAAAATGTTGCTCCATGTGGACCCCCCCCCACCCAAGTGTAAACCATCAAAACCACTTGTGCAGATCTTTTGCAAGCGTCATTTGCGCTGACGACAGGACTATTTTGAGTTTGACGATTACAGAGCAGATTGTTCAGACCACATATTCAGTCATAAACAGTTTGAAAAGGCTGCCCGCGACAGATATGTTAGAAGGGGCCATTGGGAAAAACCGTTTTGATTTATTGTTTGTTGTCTTGGTCTACCTTCTTTTTTGTTATTTCTCAAACAGTAGTATACAGATACAATTGGATGACCACGCGAGTAGGGTATCTGTCCCTGTATACCGGTCATATACCGCATAACCGATAATAGACTTCCAAATATAAAACCGGATGAAACTATTAATCAAAAAGACCGACTGTAACATCAATTGGGTTTCCCTTCCTCTATTTGTCTGGAGTGATAATATCTTTCCGAATATTCAGATTTTATAAAGCTTTATAATGATCAGATAAATTACTTTTTATATTGCTAAAGCGGTTTACTTAATCACTTTCCAAGTGTTGGTACTTTAGGGGACGACTAACATTAAAATAAAACAAGGGCTCATTTTCCATTAACATTAATGCCATGAGAATTAGAACTGCAATACCATTTTGCATGAAAACACATTAACCAAAAATTCAAAACAGTGAAAACACCCGTCCCTCGATCCTTTATTTGGAAGAACAGGGGGACGAGAACGGAATTATTATTTTTATAGAGCCTAAATCATTTTGACTTCCCTCAAGGTCGGCCCATCCAGTTATCTCGTCCGGAAGCCATTAGCAGGACACTGAATCCAGGCTGTTTGATAACGCTCAGTCACGTCGGACTCGCCTACAGTTGTGATGACTCGGGCGGGTTGAGCTTACTGTGTCCATTATCCATCTGGAAGTACATTTCCCATCGGAAGATCAGAGGTCATTTATACTGCAAGAGATCGGACGGAAATAGAGTAAACTGTAATTTTACAATAGAGGTAGTAGGTAGTTTTCATTTTTGTTTGCCTTATCGAAAAAGGAAGATGGGTGACCGATGTTTCCATGGTCAGAATTGACATAGGTCGCCATTGGAAGGCATATCACCAAAAATTAGAAATTTTACCTTATGATGACCATGAACAGTTTTTGGCTTTCGTGCAAACACAAACGGTTGTATATATTGGAAACTATACTTTTTTAATCATTAGAACCAGATGAACACGTCTATACACTAAGGTCTTGTGCACTCCTGTTAGTGTGGCGAATGTGTGTGGTGTGTGTGTGTGGGGGGGGGGGGGGTGGTCCACATTAGTGACATAGACCCCCCTGAAAACCACTTTGCCGGTGGAAGTTTTTACCAAAAATGGTTGGTCTTTGATTAAGTACATCAACGCGACCACATTACAGGAAAAAAAAAAAGAAAATCGGTTCTACCGATTCAAAAGGCGTACCAAAACCGATTCTTGCAACGCGCACCCAATTCTCCCGCCAAAAAAAACCGAAAAACCACTTTCCCGAAGGACCGTTTCCATGAAATTTAGCCCATAATAGGAGAACATAAATACATTACATTGCTGAAATAAAAATGTTAAAAACCTACTCGAGTACGATTTTAGGGGGCAAAACAAATTTGAATAGTGCCACCAAAATGCTTAATTATGCTAATTAGCATAATAACACCAAGGCCGATTGTATGTTTTCACCTAAATATGCCGCAACTGTATTTCGAAATTTAATAAAAAATTTTGGGCAAAATAATTTCCCGTTAAAAAACGGCGCAAAAAAACAAACAAAATGTTGGTTCATGTGGACCCCCCCCCACACAAAGTGTAAACCATCAAACCACTCTGTGCAGACTCTTTTGCAAGGTCATTTGAGTATTACTACAGGACTATTTTGATTTAGACGATACTAGAGCAGATGCTTCCAGACACATCATCAGTCATAACAGTTGAAACAGCTGCCGCGACAGATATGTTAAGAATGGGCCATTGGGGAAAACTCGTTTTGATTTTTATTTGTTTGTTGTTTGTTTTTTTTTTTGTTATTTCTCAAACAGTAGTTACAGATACAATTGTATTACACAGCGAGTAGGGAATCTGTACCGCTATACCCGGTCATACTACCGATAACGATAATTATACCTTCCAAATATAAACCGCGATGAAAATATTAATCAAAAGACCACTTTAAAATAAATTGGGTTCTCTCCCCTTCCCTCTATTTGTCTGGAGTTGATAATATTTTCCCGAATATTCAGATTTTTATAAAGCTTTCTAATGATTCAGTAAATTACTTTTATATTGCTAAAGCGGTTTTACTTAAATCACTTTCAAGTGTTTTGGTACTTTAGGGGACGCCTAAACCATTAAAATAAAAAGGGCCTCATTTTCAATAAACATAATGCCAGAGAATTAGAACTGCAATACCATTTTTGCACTGAAAACATTAACAAAAATTAAAAACAGTAGAAAACACCCCTTCCCTCGATCCTTGTATTTGGAAGAACAGGGGGACGAGAAACGAATTATTATTTTTATAGAGCCTAATATTCATTTTGATTTCCCTCCAGCGTCGGCCCCTCCCGTTATCATCTGTCCGGAAGACATTAGCAAGGACACTGATCCAGGCGTTGCTAACGCTCCAGTCACGTGGACCTCGCCTACAGTTGTTGATGACTCGGGCGTGAGTCGTGGTTAGTTACTGTCCCAATTATCCATAGTGGAAGTACATTTCCCATCGGAAGATCAGAGGTCATTTATACTGCAAGAGATCCGTCCGGAAATAGAGTAAACTGTAATTTTACAATAGATGTAGTAGGTATGTTTTCATTTTTGTTTGCTTCGAAAAAGTAAAGATGGGTGACCGATCATGGTCAGAATTGTCATATGTCCCATGGAAGCATATCACCTAAAAAATCTTATTAAAATGTGAGTTAAATCGAAAACCAACCACTTTGATAGTAAAGGCAAAAATGTGTATTAATTCGCCCCTAGGACAGTGTGTGTAATAAACGTGGTTGTCTTGACTGTGATTTTCTGTTAAATTTTCACAGATTCCGAAATGCCAAACATAACATGCCCGTCCGATATCGGTCCGATATCAACCGACCTCGGTTTTCCAGTCGCGGAAGTGACCTGGAGAGGTCCTTTAGCCTCGGACAACTCAGGGGAGGTAATATTCGTCAGGCACGACGGTGATAGCGATTATAATAAAATCCAAGCACGCATTGGTGTGACGTTAATTTCATATACAGCTACTGACCCATCAGCTAATGCCGCTAATTGTTCGTTTACAATCACAGTTATTGGTAAGTTCTCGCCCCATGTTATACGCGTTATAAGTTACTACATGTACAAGTGATGTGAAATTATAATTTAATTGTTTCTTCTTATTTTTTTAAATCGCGATCAGTTGATCTTCAATTACACTGCTTATCTCACTATGAGTTAAAATATGCTCATCCACCAAGGACACAGTTCGGTGGGTTGTACTTGTACATACATTGACATGAACTGACATTGTGTGGTCTGGCTATAAACCAGGGGGTATATCTAAATACATTGGTGAATGAAAGCTACTGAACTGTGCCAAGGGAATTGAGCTTTTACTAGCTCATAGTGTGTAATTGTAAAGGTCACTGAACTATAAGCTCTATACTTTATTTTTCCTTCCCTCTTCTGTGATCGTAGCTTAGTTCTACACGAGTCTGTTCAAACCACCCGCCCCTTTTCTGCGCGTGAATTACACCAGCGATTTAAACCGGTGTCATAAATACAGTGTCCGTGTGACTGAGTCCTACCAGCCATCTAGCCATTGTGTTGTCCATTGAGTGCTATACGCATCATTCGTTTCAGCACTGTACCCAAATGGCCTCGTCTACAAGGTCACGGTTTATTCCGTACATGTTGCTATGGCAGCTAGGACACTCTCTAATGGAGGACATTCAGTTTCTTTACACCGGTTCAAATGACTGGCGTAGGCCTAATTGAAAGCGCGAGAAAAGGCGGTATGAGCAGATTCGCGCTGAAAGCCTGCTTCCAAACTATAACATTACTCACAGAGAATAAGAAATAGAGCATCGGCTGCTACTAAGACTACGACTATTGCCTGCTTAATTATGTTTTTGCAATAATGAAAACATATCAATCTCTCAATTTGCGCTTGTTTTATTTCACTCTGCCTCGCCTCGTGAAACCATAAAGTTTGGTGACATGGTGCCGTAGTGGTATATTTCTGTCAACAGTTTTGTACTAATACTATGCCATTATTCCTACTGCCGATTCTCCTGCTTTTATACTTTGTTTTTGTTGTTTGTTAAGTTTCTATTTATGCGTTTTGTTTTTAACCACCTCCTACAGATACAGAGGCTCCTCAGGTAATTTGCCCACCAAACCTTTATCTCCTAGCCGAACGAGGAACAGAAACGGCGCAAATAGGAGACCTATGGGACAATCCAAGGATTACAGACAACTCACGAAGCTTTATTACAAACGTAACATTCACGGCTGATTCCACGACGGAGTTTTCTCTTGGTGTGACCGAAGTAACAATCACGGCCACAGACGCCTCTGGAAACGTCGGCGCATGCGGCTTTTCTGTTGTAGTTGAAGGTAAGAAGTTGAATTAAATTAATTTCATATAAAATTTTATTGAAAAAAAAAAACCGGGACAGGAAGTCTTTCTTGCTGTCGGCAACATAGGACCCTAAGGTACTTGAAGTCCTTGACCTCTTTGAGTTAGGTACCATGTGCAGAATTTAGGTTGATGATCATATTCCTCATTGACGGTCATTTATTCCGTCTTCTTGGCATTTAATGTAAAGGCCCGCTGTCTGGCAGCATTCTCAAGTGCTGAGTAGATCTTGTGGCACCACATATCAGATCGGCTGTTAGGCCAGATCATCTGCGTAGTCAAGGTCTGTGAGATACTGACTTTGGCGAGGTCTAGAACGATGGGTTTGATGGTGAGTCCTTGGTCGCTCATGGTGTCAAGGGAATCTGTCTGAGGATGTAATCAACCACGAGTACAAGAGATAGGAGCAAGAGTATCTCCTTGGAGGATTCCAGTAGTTGTTATGACACTCCTTTGTGGGCCCGTCAATGGTGCACAAAGCTAGATGGGTTATCATACACGATGGCAATTGCATTGACACAGGCTCATCTGGGACACCGTAGGTGGCGAAGAATGCAAAATTACATCCATGTTTACACGTCAAAAGCTTGGAGACGTACTAGAAACACAATGTATAAGTACACGTAATATACAGGATTAATGCCATTGCGGAGTCGGCGATCACTGGCTCTCCACTCTGTTAAGATGGTTACAAGAACATGTGCGTTTTGATTTAGAAAGCCCTGCGGCTAAACTAGAAATGTAGCCATTTAACACTGAACTGCATAAGGGGGGCCATTTTTTTCCAAAAAAGGTCCCCTTTTTGGTTTTTCGGCCGGCGTTTTTTTAACGCTGTTTTTTCTAATATATTTGGTTGATATTTTTTGTATGTCTAACTTTTAGTTGCGCTGCATTGGTGCAAAAAAAATTCAATCCATCGCGCCGTTTTTGCGGGTTATTAGCAGTGGTCCCTAGGAGCCCCCCCTTATGCACTAACGGAAGTGCCATGACAAAAAATTAAACATCTTTATGAGTTACTGTGATTCTGATTGTCATAATGCATACACCTAGTGGACATAAACAAAGTAAATAATTAATCAAAAAATTCTTGGAAAGTATAGTAGGCCATTGGTTGTCATACTATTTTATATACATCGATATAGCGGTTTACGGTAGGAACCTATGGTAATATGCAGTAACCTAAAAATATAAAATGGCACCGTGACCTTTATAGTGTGCTTAAGATGGTAAAATAGTTCATCCTTCACCAATTAAGCAATCAGAAAAGTCTAGTTGTGATCAGTGACGTAGAAATGCAGCAGAAACAAATTAGTGTCTTTTTCGCACATTTTGACGCAAAATTAAAATCAAATGTTTTGGCCCCTAATTTTTAACTGAACAATTTTTTTTTCAGTTTTTATTTCTTAATTGTGATGTCTTTGCATCCTTCTAACATGTGTGGATTTCATCTAAAAATTCCTTTTGGGGAAAAGTGGTATATAATGCAGTGTCCCTATGAAAACCCCCCCCCCCCTTATGCACTAACGGAAGTGCAAACCCTTATGCAGTTAAGTGTTAATAAAACAATCTTGTAAAATTACAGATGATCGCAAATTATAAAAAGCAAGTGGTTCAAAAAAGTCAGAGGTAACATGGGCCACACATAAAGAGTAAAAATTGGCGTTTGAAGTGCATCAAACTGACATTTTCAAATTGATGGTTTGTAGTATTGATAGCAAAATTCAACAAACCCCATATGGGAATCTTGTATACAGCACTGCAGGGAGGGCTTCTATTGATTTTTTAAAACACCCACCCTAAATTGTACTTACAGGTCCGCTTAATTTCTCTTGATTTGCTTTTGTTGTAAAACTCTGTGATCATTTTTTTTAAATATCGCTATATATTACGAGCATGCTACTATTGTTTATTATTATTTTTATTTTCACTTTGCTTTTAAGTTTCCGCAACCTTTCTAACCTCCGACTGTCATGCTCCGGTGTAATTTTTCATACCTGGCATTGGTATTGAAGTACATTCAAATGATCATTAAATTCTTTATTGCAATTGCTACTAACAATCAAGAGTCATTCATAGAGTAAAAAACGCGAAATAAGAAATAATTAAATTAAAAATTTCGTTACTGTGATACTTTGTGAGATCCTATATAATTGTTAGAGTAATGTCTCAGAATTTTTTTTACTTTGATATGTCAAAATTTAATGTAGTAAAATTCCCAACGAAGGTAAGGAAGTGTTCTTACCGGTAATGTAAACTAAATTGCACTTTTAGTTTATTTTCACAGCTAAAATATACATTTCATCTATTGATGTGTAATAACTTTTTGGGACAGTGTCTAGAAAAATCAACAGTGGTGAACATGTAAAAAAATGTGCGTGTGTGTGTGTGTGGGGGGGGGGGTTGTACAGGGTCAGTCAAAATTCAAATAGAGCTTATCGTTTTCAAACCTTCACTAATTACTATTACCTAAAAATGACAAGGTATAGGTAATGAAATGATCGCAAGATGTTGTGTGATTATATTCTATAACAGAAAATGTATCTTTACTCTACATTGACATTTCAATATGTAAACTACATGATAAGTATTAATGACCCTATATGATATGTAGACAATTGTTACCTATTGACCCTTAACCCTAAAAGAGCCGGGCTTTTTGGACCCATCTCACCGCCGGGGGGGGCGGATTCCGCCCCCTAGTATCTCGCAAACGGATTGATGAATTATCATATGGGTGGTACCAATTGATAGCTATGACCCTCTCGAGTCCATTGACACCAAAAAAAGTACAAACATACCTTGTATGACGTCACAGTGACGTCAAACATGACGTCATGCAAAAATGCGAAAAATCTCAACAAATCGCAAAATTCATGGTTTTTCGCCATTTTTTCAAACAAAAGTTGGATTTTTTGGCCATGATGTGTGTCTAAGTATGCCCACACATGCTCTTACTACAAATAAATCAAAGAAAAATAAGATAAAACTTAGTGTAACTGTATCCTTAGCACAAGAAAACTGGATTTCTGCTGTTCCCGTGTAATTTCAATGGGAAATAGCTTTTCTACCCACGCAGTGCGTGATTACGCAAAGCCGCGTCATAACCCTAGGTCCAATTTCGTTCAAAATGGTCTTAAAATTAGCCAAGGCTCAAAGAAAAAGTCATTGCAGTTTCGGCGTGAAAAAATAAACCAATGGTGAGATACGAAAAAAAATGTGAGGGGGAGGCGGATTCCGCCCCCGGCCTTTTAGGGTAATATTTTGTTACCAAATGGTAAATGTAGTTTAAAGTTTGTGTTTCTGAGTCCTATGGGACTATATTAAACAATTGGGCATTTTGAAAAGAATTGGAGCATCATGTACTTTCTATCCAGCATGATTACAACCTATACACTGTTAAATATAGGTTGACGATAGGGCAAACTCTGACGTCGCTGGTGCATGCAGAAAGGTTCATAGGCAATAGTTGCCATGTTGATACGTCTGTGTGTTGTCATGTATGAGGATGCTCTCCTTGATCTTTACTTGAGGACAGTGGCTCTTGAACTGGGTTTTCAGGGCGCACAGTCCCCTGAGAACATTTCAGAGCCAAAAGGACAATACCTTACCCGCTGGAAATACATGTTGCCTTTTATTTATATTCTATACTGCGTATATAAATTCTCTCATCATTTCGAAGTATAACAACACCCGAATTGTTTCTGTTGCATTATTTGAGGTCATACCATTATAATTTCTGCCACTATTCCTATTGATTAGGCCTTTGTATGGTCTGTATGTTTGGTTGTTTCTATACGTGTAGGTATCGGTGGGATTTCGATTAGGTGTACATGGTGTTTTTCTGTGGCACCAAGCCGAGAGTACATTTACAATGGATGAACCTGAGTCGTGACCAGGCCTTACGTTTATGTAGAGGGACAAAGACTGCGCGTTTCCATGCGATTGAAAACAATGCCCAGAAATGGGTAAAACGAGAGCAGAGTAGGTAGTTGGCCATTGAGGCCTGCTCTACAGTACTAAGGGAACGCGGGTTAGCGTATTTGATTAGAATCGGTTGTGAATGACTATGCTTAATGCCCTTAACTATGCTTATAACTATAAGTTACAGCGTAGAGTCAGACTCATTTCATGAAACGACTGCTTGACCTGAAAGAAAATTACATGGATATGGGCATGATAGGAATACTTTGCGTAGGTTTATATCTAAGTATTTCAACGTGCTCCTGCGAAGAAAATGATGAAACATTTGGATAACCACGCCAAAGTTCTGATTCTTGGAGCCGGAGCTACGGGTATAAAGGCCGAGCAAGTATTTCATAGCAACGATATGACCGATTTCCTCATCATAGAAGCGGCAGATTACCCTTGGTGGCGAGTGAAACAGGGGACATCTTTGCCAATGTGCGTGAAATTGGAGCGAAAGTGTAACTCCGAGGATTTACAGAAAGATCGACTGGGTATTGAACGACTGGAAACTTGACACATACCCGATGATAGGGACTCGGTGACAGCCGTGATAGCAAGGCTCATATTCATTTATCCCCACCCGAGGAGTGTGGCCTCCTATCTACTTCTCGGATTTGCCATTCTCCTCATTTCCATATTCCCCCCTATTACGAGATAACCCATGATCTCCCTTTTTCCACTCCCCCTGGTTTACCCAATCACTATGTTATTCTTTTTTCACGACATTCATTCACCGCTTGTTAGATCAGGAACGAGAGAAGTTGGGAAAGACTTGAACAGGCGAAACGAATGCCGCCAACATTGCTAAAGATATCTTAAACAATGACAAAACGGAGTGTCTGTAAAGGCTGGCGTTGCGAGGTTGGCGGTTGGCTTGAAAAAACGCAATTGGATAAGGCTCTGAGATGGACCCGTGGCGTCAGTCGATCTTGTGTGCTTACTATTATGATTTTCAAAACAAGCACACGACAAGATGTGACATCTCTTTTCATTACATCATAAACTATGTTGAGGACACTCATGTCTTGCTTGACCAACGTGGCTTCAGTACAAGCTTTGACAAGATTGCGCCATTTTGCACATGCCTGCATTTTCTAACCATACCAGACTCACCAACAAGTACAAAATTGATTATGATAACCATGAAAGCTCTTAGAGGTAAATTGTCGATGGCACGATCTACACAGGAGAGTATGCCTCGTTACCTTACCGTTGGTGTTCTCCACGCCGACTTAGTGGATTCCAACCCGAATTACCTGAATGGAAATTGAAGAGCTGGTATGCACAATGCAACAGGAAGTAGGCTTCCTCTTCAGGAATTCCTGAGAAGTTTTTGGATGACGAGCAACATATCCTTCATGTCCGTGATCGTTGACAAACTACTTTCCTTATTCCTGAATCTAGATGCGTTTGGTCATCTACCAGATGGCACCCATATCTTGTTGGCTCATATTGTTGGAGAAGAAGCCTGGCAGCAGAATATCAATCAGAAACAAAGACCAAAGAAGAAGTTGAGTCCGTTCTTCAGGACATGTACGGATTAGAAACAGCACCCGCGTGCCAAACAGAATTCCGGGTGGTCACCGATTGGTTGCAGAATCCCCTCCGATGGGAGCATATTCCAATTGGCCCGTTGAGTTTCTCGGAGATTGTTTCATCAAGTTGAAAGCCCTGAGTTGGGCAGGTATTTTTTGGCGGCGAAGCAACAGATGAAGTTTACAATGTGTCTATTTATTACGGTGCCTGCTTAGTGGAGAGCGAGAGGCTAATAAGATCCTGGATGTAGGAACACCAATGAGTGTCCTCAGTATGAATAACCTTCGAGATAAACCTCCAAGGGGGAGAAAACAGTTGTGCGTGCCTCCCCATCCTTCCGCCATGTCAACCAGGTCGAAAAATTGAGAAAAAATAGTAATGTGTTGTATGAATTATCTTTGTTTGTTGTTATGGTAAATAATATTATAATTATATTATAATTACTATAATATTGAGTTGTCTTTTATTTTGAACACAAACAAAAAAGGACAGCACACAAGAACAGAATACTGCAAAAGTGCAAGAACTACATTACTTTTCTTGATAATAAAACTACGTTTCTGAATAAATGTTAAAACGGACTTTCAGCAAAAAGTGAAATCAAGAACACTTGAATTTTCGACGTGTAACACACAACCTCATCAGAGGATGTTGTGATTGAACTCCTTTGCTGTCTTTTATGACGTCACCAATGAAGTATGACGTCATTAGAAGAGTCCATTATACAGGGACGGTAGTTCCAGACCTTGGTCACGGACGGTAGTTCCAGACCTTGGTCACGGTTCAGTTAAGTTTTCTTGGTGTAAATGACCTCCCTAACCTGACCATGACGTATGAACTTTGAGTACGTCAGAAACGTACTCAAAGTTCAAACTCAAATGTCGTTTCCGAACCTTTGTACCACTTACGTACATACCTACATACCCTTTGTTTTTATATTTCCACCATACCTCTTTACCAATTCTGTGACATGGACAGCTTTGAGAAGACGTACCATGAGCTACCATGTACCACTCCTTTAGGTCAAACCAGATACCAAGCACCATTTCATATCCTGTCATAAATTTACTCAGTTTCTTTCTCAAATCAAAGTGACGAAAGAATATGAATGAAATTAAGAATACCCATCAGGAAGTTGTAAATCCTATTGTTTTCTAATTTGTTAATCTATCACAAACTACAGCCAATTGAATTAGGTCCTGGCTAGTAACCCCTCTATCTATATTAAAGGATTTTTGGTGGTATTCATTTTTTTTTGGCTGGCTCTATGAAAGAAACCTTATGTTGAAGACACGTATATCCCTTCACTGCATTGCAGAAATCTTATCTTAAAATACACCGAGGATTATATCCAGTTACGAATCAAATTGCCATCAATTATGAGTAACAACATAGAATCTAGAATCAAATTTCTTTGTTGGGCAGGAAAAACCTCCTATGTACATTTGACCTTTGAAATCAAAAGCTCCTACTTTATTTCCATATTATCAAAAAGCATAATACATAATTTTATCATACCATCAAGTAGATCCCTCGATTTTCATTGGATAATCGCCTCAATTTACTGACTAGATATATCCCGTATCACCCCTCGGAGCGCGTCTCAACGTCCGCATCATGTCAGTTAGGAACTGCGCATGCGTGACCATGCATCATGACAACAAATCCGAAAATTCGGCGTTCATTTTTGACGTAAATCACTGCTCTAATTTGGCGATTTTTAGCAATGTTGAACTGAGTTGGAACAAGATTTCAACATAATCGCTTTCACATATACTAAAAGACTTTAAAATAGATCAATAATTTTGTTTTGTGAATCAGAAAAAGATGATTTTTAGGACTGTTTATTTTCAAAGATTCTCGTCGCTGAAAATTCGTCACCCTTGCACTCATTTAAAACAATATGCCTACAGTCAATTTACCGTAAAGTATTGTTTGTTTTGTGAATCGCCCTTATATTTTCTTTAGGCCGTATTTTTGTGCTTATTTTGTTCTGCTTGGGTATGATAAAATCGTTATTAGGTGAGTTTTGAGGTGATGCGGATTATATCTAGTCTCGGATTCTGTATCTGGGCTCGGGCTGCGCCCGGCGCCCGATACAGACTCCTCGACTAGATATAATCCGTATCACCCCAAAACTCACCCAATAACTAATAATATCAAACAATACAATTATAACGATATTATATAGGAGGCGTCAAAAAGGCCATACAGGCCCGATGTGGCCGTCCCTAACCTAAAACATACAATATTAAATGATACATGTCAACCAACAATACATGTATTCAATATTATTTGAAATTAATGGCAGAATTATGGTAAATACTACAAATTAGCTATAGGTTTGAAGAAAAGTATCCTTGAGTAAGTATTTAAATATCTTTATGGTTTTTGCTGTTTTTATATTCAAAGATAACTTATTCCAGAGAGCAGGACCCTTTGAACGAATACCTCTGGATGCAAATCAGTTCTGTTTCTAGCAAAATCGAATGTATTTCTGGTGTGGTGGCTATGAATACTGTGTATATACACAAAATAATTGTTAAATATGCCAAGAGGGTTTTCAGAAACGTATCGATACATAAATAACCCAAGGTTAATTTTGTACATATCATACACATTCAGAATATGATTTTCATAGAACAGTGGACTAGTATGAGCATTATAATGACAATGGTTAATAACTCTTATTGCTTTTTTTTGCAACTTGAGTATTTTATCTACATAAGTTTGATAAGTACTACCCCAAGCAAGAAAATGTGAAAATATGCCCCATTTGCAAAACCTCCTATTTGCAAAATTACATTTCTCAACAGAACTGCCTGCAACAAAAAATCCTAATGCATAGTAAGCATTCTGATATGCTTTTTGGCTACAGCAAAATTTATTCTATAAAGTAGTTGCCTATAAGTTTTAATCAATTTCAGAGAGAAAATATAAGGCGTTTTGATGCTTCCGGTAAATTTACATATAGGTGTTTGAAATTGGGGCCCATTTTCATATAGGAGCTTTTGATTTTAAAGGTCAAGTGCACATAGAAGTTTTTTTCATGCCCAGAGATGATTTGCACAACTTAGATTAACTTTAAAACTTTGAAGCTTTAAAGTTAAGCTAAGGTATTAAAATAGTTCTGCTGGATGTTTCCAACGCATTTACCATCTAGGTTATTTTCATAACATTTTAGTGTTAAAATCACACCAGACGAAACGAATCTGGTGTTCAATATAGAGAATATAGAAATAGTCATTGTGTACACTTTAGTGCAATACAATTTTTTTCTGTTTAGTTCCAAAGTATTTGAACATTTATTCGATTCGGTGTTATTTGCACCAGACGCTAGTTAAAATGACACCAGAGGAAAGCAATCTGTGTTGTCCTTAACATTCTTGAATGTAGAAAGATCTGTGTCAGCAAAAATTCGATCATTTTTAACATTTGGTGGCATATTTCACCCTCCCCACCCATCGAATTGTGAATTCAGCTTCAGCGCTCACAACTCAAAAAAAATTGTTTGATGGGGAATGGGAAGATTACTAGTATTTAAGTCGGATTCAATATTTAGAAAATTGAGCAAGTCTTTAGCAAATGCACCTAGCACAGTGGAACATGAAAAATTCGTGTGGTGCAGATAAGCACCTTCTGCAATGTGCACTGGTTTACTTATTTTTCTTATTATTATCGGTTCTATAGAGGCTGATCTTCTACCTCCCGAAATAGTGTGTCCGCAGGATATCTCCACCTTTACCTTCGGAGGTGCTACGTCTGCTCCACTCAGATGGGATCTGCCCAAAGTTTCTGACAATTCAGGGCGTGATGTAACTGTAGTACCGAGTGTCATGATGTGGTCTTCGTTTCCTATTGGTGTTAGCGTGGTGACGTACGTTGCCACGGATTTCTCTGGGAACAGCGCAATGTGTAACTTCACAATTACAGTGACGGGTGAGTTTTGTCTTTCACGTGCATATAGAACCACTGAAAACAATAATTACGAAAGAAAGCAAGGGAATACCATGTTTGTACGAAGGTTTATAAATCACTAATTTAACGATTGGGAAAACAAGGACGAATTGTATCCCATTCAACAGGGGACAAAGTGATTATGCAAGTCAAAATCATGTTTCCAGGACTATTGAACATCTCAGATTTTTTTTAAATTGTAGCCTTACTGTTCCTACAACTTAGGGTGTGCCATTTGCGGTACTCAGTTTTTCTTACTACACGACTATCAAGAAGAACGGTTCCAGCAGTTAATTTATCTATTCGAAAGAGGTCGTTTAGTAAATTCTCGAGTTGCCATTTCTCGTCTACGTTATTAGCTCCAAATGCATCATTCTAGTGTTTCTAGATTTTGTGTGAGTTTACTTAATTTTGTCTAAAATGTGCAACTCGATTTGCTGGCTTCATTTTCCTCTGTGTAGGCTTCCAACAATCAGCATCATCCGGTGGGAGTTTTTGTTTTTGTATGAGAAAAATATAAATTTGTAGCACAAGAAAGGGGCTAAGGAGGGTTTAGTAGGGCGAAAAAATCTATAATTAAATAGGGTGGTAATCATCCTTTGGTAGACGAGTGTTAATGTTGCTATGTGTTCATCTTCGTTTTAACCGTAACCTCTTCGTTTAGAGTAGTACAACTGTTATTAGTAACTAATATCAATATTGATTCAATTTTCATTACCTGATCGCGATGTACATCCACCTTATATTAAATGCCTGATGACGTCCATTGTCATTCTAAAGCAGATGACAAGACGGCAGCGTTGGTGTTTTGGAATGGGCCATTAGTAGAAGACAATTCAGGCGGTAACGTGAGCGTGAATGTCAGCCATCAACCAGGAAGTTTGTTTACTGCAGGGGTGACCTGGGTCACGTACACAGCACGTGATCCTTACAATAATGAGAATAGTTGTGAATTCAAAGTCATCGTAGAAGGTGCGTAACTCCTCCTATTTTCTAACAACTGGTTGAACACTAACGTTGATTATCGACTTCAAGACTGACTTTTTGATCATGCACCTCAGATTTGTTAAAACGATTATATCATGATTTTTACTTTTTAAATCATTAGTCTATGATCTTTAATCATAACCACTTTCTGATCACGGACCGCAGTACCATTGTCATACATTTACCAATTTCTTGGCTTACTGTAAAAGAATGAAAATTTCACTGCGTAAACAGCGACAATTATTGTAAAAAAATCACTTCACTCCAAAGGTGAACATAAAGATGAACATAAGAGTGACATAAAGATGGTGAACATCAACTTCCAAAGAGTGAAAAATCACTCCCAAGGAGTGGAAAATTATCTCCAAAAGCAGAGGTGAATTCAACTTTTTTGAAGAGTGTCCTACACGACCACTCTTTTTAGTAACTTCACTCCGAGAGAGTAACAGGAAAAGGTTACAAGTGGTTATTAGAAAGAAAGCCATTGAAACTATGTGAATATGTAGTTGAGCCTACTGAGAAGCTTAAAACCTCTGGTCAAATGTTAAATTGATGAGAACAGAGGATATGAGTATTCCACCATTACATACATACAATAAATTGTGTATCCTCGGAGGATAAGGTTCATGCTTAATGGGTAGTTTCAAGTCTGTTTTTTCCAACATCCACTGGCTCCTCACCTGTAAAAGCTGTGCCAAATGAAAATCATTCATTCTGACGGCGTAGCAAAGCAACCATGGGACCCTCAATCCTTCAAAAGCTAGTGCTCCTGATGAACTTCCAGCCGCCACATTGTTACAGTGTTGTTGCTGATGAGCTTGCACCGACACATGAATGTCTCTCATCATTAATCCGTGGACAATTGAGATGTTCCTGATGAGTGGAGGAAGTGACTTGTTTCAGCAATCTTAAAAAATGGTCAACTAGGAACCAGCAATTACAGACCGATAATCACTCAATTGCTTTGTCTGCATATCACATCAAATCATCTTGTCAACCCGAAGATTAACCTTGGATGTCTCCACAATGGATTCCGTGAGTGCTGAGCGGCTGTTACCCACTGAACACCGTGACAAACTGATCATGTTGTAATTTGTACTTCAGTAAGCTTTCGACAATATTTCACATGTTACTGTCGCTTTCCGCCAAACTCCACTGTCTTCGGCATCAGGCGCGCAAACACTTAACTGATCAATTGTCTTCCTTCATAACCGGAAACAAAGGAGTCTCATCAATGGCCCCAGCACTCCTTGCGCGTTTTGGATTTTGCCTCTGGGGTTCCCCAGGGATCAGTGCTGGGCCCAGTGATCTTTGTTCTTTAAATTAATGACATCCCAGAGAACGTGTCGTCTAGAATACGCCTATTAGCTGACAGATCATTGTATATCATAAAATCCACACACCCGAAGACCATACTGTCTTACAAGACGATCTTCAGAAGGTTTCAACTTCAAGTTGGTTTCACTGACTGTTTGATGGAATTCAAAGTGAAAAAGTGTGCTTCTCAGCCTTACCATATGCAAAACCCAAGCCTGTTCAGGTTGCAACCATCTTTGGACAAGTCTTGGATAGAGTCAACATCACGACTAGCTTGTGTTACATATCACATCTGACCTCTCTGAAATCCCACTGACCCACTCCAAATATCCATAAAAAACCAGTCAAATTCCTTCTCAACCTGCACGGCCCTACCATTTGTACTGCTAAAAAATGTTATATGGTGGCAAGATGTACAAAGATAAAACACTAAAACCAACTAAAACAAGTAGTAAGATTTTTTTTAAAGAAGTTGAAAAAAATTACAGCTAAAAATCTTTAATATCGAATTACATTCAAGTTGCACGCGGAATTTTGTGGATTATTAAAAAACAAAACATGTGCTTTGGGGATGTAAAGTATTTATGCGTAAGATTCAGTGACCTTTATAAGTGTCTTAAACACAAAACGTTCAAATCCACCAGAAAACTTAACTTAAACGATATTTTGCCTACGTTATCATTTGATTGAACATTAATGCATTATAGCATATATTTGATAATTACAAATGAATAATTTGCAGATCCTAATGCCTGTCCCACCATACACAAATTGGAAGTTATACGGTCCACTATACAATTCCACCAACTATCCGGAGAGATACACAGTTAATACAACGAATGCACGTGATTCTCCATTGTCCCAAACCAGCGTGTTGGCAGTGGTGACAATAAGGGATTTCCATACTGAACGAACTTTTCGATTATGTGACAATAGGTAAATGTTGGATAATGATGTAATAACGAACATTGTGATGATTGGATGTCAAAGGAACCTCGGGTACCTCGGTACTTGGGGGGGGGGGGGGGGTCCATGATGTCGATTTAGGTAGGAATGTCTTTAAAGGAAAAATAATGGCATGAACAAAATTCACATAATAACGGACCTACTGAAATCAACTTCCCGAGTTTGAAATCAATGTGGCTGTTTACCTTTCTGTAAAAACAGGAAGAGCTCCGGGGGACCCTCGGCTAAACGGCCCTGGTGGCAGTGGCAGTTTTTGTGGTAATTTCTGGAACAGAAAAAGAAAAGCAAGGTGTCACATCCCCGACAGAATTTACCAGGGGGTGAAGCCCATTCAAATCCAGTCGTCCGTGCTTGGGCGCTGGGACATTTGAATATTGCACGAATAATTATTAGTTTGGGGTGCTTGTATACACAATAATGTCAATCGATACAAAAACCATCGCCAAAATATCAGTGTTGGATTTGGGTGCTATTGGGTGTTAAATTTTCTTACCATGGCCACAACAACGATGAAATGACACATCAGTCGTCTTGATTAAATAATACCGCATCCACGGACTAATCTTTCACGTAAGGCGCGCATCTGGCGTATGAGAAAAAAGAGTATCTGAGCACATTGATCCAGGTGCACTATTATAAACCTGGCCACCTCTAACACATACATCAATTTGTATTCACTAACGATTTAGTGTATATGCAAAGCGTTAAGCGGCACCCACAGTATGTTGACGAAGCGGCGGGCAGCAATTGTCATCTTGTTGGTACTCTATGATTTCTTTGTGGCCGGCAAAAACATGCTGGAGACGATGAATTTCTAAAGATTACGTATAAACGTTTTGCCTCTCTATCTTATAGAACCTCTTTGGAATACAGTGTATCTTATAGCATGTTTTGCGACACATTCAAAAGCATTCAAGACCGGGATTCAGGCATTGTACTTTGGGCTTGTAGTAAGATATTGATCTGGCATTAAGTGAAGATGATAGCCGGGCTTAGCACATGTACAATTGCAATGGTGTGTGAGCTGTTGACAACAGGCTTTTCAAGTTTGGTAAATGCTGTCAGTAATTTCAGCATCCTTGTTCCAGAATTGCCACAAAAATGTCACCTACCCTGGAACTCTTCCTGTTTTTATTGTTTTTACAGAGTGTAAACACCAAAATTGTTTTCAAAACTCGTGGGACGTGATTTCAGTAAGGGTCCTTTTCATTACGTCAATTTTTTTTAATGCCAGTTGTCCCTTTAATTTTACTAACCGTTGAAATGCTTGTGTAAGTGTCATTGCAAAAATAATGTTTACACTAACTGTCGTATAAAATGCAGAGTAGGTAACTCGGACACGATGGAAATGCACCTTTATTATAGTAATGAACTCGAATGTACTTTCTTTTGCTTATTTTCATTTTTCTCTCCAATTGTTTTGGGCAAACAGGAAAATTGGACGTGCGGGGTGGGTCACTATTTAACATAGTCACTAGCATTCCATTTTAAAAGATAGAAACATAATTTTAATGTGCAAATTGCAAATTAGAGAGAAGGGAAATGTAGTACTTTATCTATGTTTATTTTTTTATTTATAGATATACTTAAAGGGGCATTTCGGGATCCACGGCCTCGTCCCCCCGACTTACCTAAAAAAAGCCGAGATTTTAATATGATCTGAACCGTTTACATTAGTAATCCATGTGTACCAAATCTTACGTGCAAATTCGGTCGTCTCTGTAAGAAATTCGCAATTTTGTATTTTCTGTCCGTAAACGGACAGAAATTATAGCACAGTGGCTTATGGGAACGTGGGAAACGAGCATTTGCTCATAACACAAAACCGCAAAGTCGGGATCACCTAAAAAGTTGTGAATAAGCTTTTCGCGAGGATATCTAGTGAAAAATGAATAAAACAGAATGTGCTGGAATCACGAAATGCACCTTTAAATTGATTTAAAAAAAATACATATATTTTGAAATGCGATCGTAACCCCACAAGTACACTTAACAATGGGGGGGGGGGGGGGTGCGGGGCTCCATAGTACCCGACATTTGATTTTTTGCGATTTCTCGGTTATGCAATCAAATTTCTGATTATGAATACGCTTCTCCTGATACAAAAACAAATTAAATCCGCCCACGGCTTCATTTAGAATAAAATTAAAAACTACTTTAATGAGAATTGCAACACCCTAGGGGGAACACAGACACTCAACACACAACTATACAAATTAAAAACCGACGTTTCGGAAAGATAAAACCTTCCTTCATCAGGGTAAAAAGACCAAAAGGGTCTACATGTAAAACAAGCTGCAGCCCAGCACAAGGCAAGAAGCTAAAATCGTTCATTAGAATAATTAGGTTGGGTCCCTAGGACCCCCCCGGCACCAACGGAAGTGAAAAATTCAAGATATTTTACTAATTAAAAAAATAAAGTAATTAAATCTTGTGATTTATTTGCTTTATACCTTAGGAGGCAATTAATTAATAATTAACACTTAAGTGACCAAGGGGGGGGGGGGTCCTATGGACCCCCAAAATTTGTTTCGCGCTGGCCGCTTTACGCGTGGGATTTTTGCGCCGAAATATTTGGTAATTGTCTGACTTTTAAATGCGCTTCTTTTCATACCCAACAAAATTAAAATCGGCCAAGCCGTTAATGAGTTAATTAGTGGGGGTCCCATGGACTCCCCCCCCCGGGCACTAACGGAAGTCATCTGAGAATATTTTTAATTATCAAAGAACCAAAGCTAATTTTTTTGTGATATATGTTTACACATACATGTAAGTAAACAATTATTAGTAACATTAAAAATAATTAACCCTTTATGTGCTAAAAACAAACGATTTCGTCGTGGATGTTGCTAAACCGTTACTGTACAAACTCTATGGGAAAATGACGTTTATTTTGAAACACCCGTTAAAAATACAGGATCCCTAAAACTGCAGGTTTTGTGTTTAATATATGTAATTTGGGTCTTCTAGAATAGATATCAACATAAAATAAGTTTTCAAAAAGTTTGATGTAAGCGCAAGGCTCATTTGAAAATTCCGTCTTTTTGTCCAATTTTCGCTTGTTTTGAAAACAATGTTTTGCCCCTAATTTGCAGCCCGAATAACAAATTTCATTTTTTATTGCTGATTTGGGGTTGCCTTATGACCCTTAACATGTAGTATAAATTTCGTGCAAAAATTCCTTGGGAAAAAGTGGTTCCCTTAGTGTGGGGTCCCATGGACCCCCCCCCCCCCCCCTTGAGCACCAACGGGAGTGAAAAACCTTGGTCACTTAAGTGTTAGTAATACTTAAAATCAAATAAACTTTTATATGCTGATAGCATCAATTTTAATTTTGTCATGGACCGTCTCGTACCATTGTGTTAAGTCTTGGGAAAAGGACCATGGGAATTTGAAGCTTCTGAGGAAAAATACAAGATGGATGTTTTTGTTATAAAGTTGGCTATATTTTGCAATAATTATTTTAATTGGTGATTCTAGAGTGAGTAGATATAATGAATTATTCTGGTTCAAAAGCTGATATTGGAGTTGCTGAGGATGGAAATGTGCGAAACCCTCTTTTTCGGAAGAGTGACAATTTCAATTGGTCATATGTCATAGGTCAAAGTTCGGATTTTCATTTTTATTGTGGGTACGTGACCCCCATTTACTTGTGTTAGTGCCATGATCAAACTCCCTTGGGAAAGTGGTTATCTGGGTTGGGTCCCTAGGAACCCCCCCCCCCCCTTGGGCACTGACGGAAGTTTTTTAGCTTGGGCACTTAAGTGTTAATGTAATTAAATACGGAAGTGGCGTCTACCTCTAGCAAAACTTGAGTGTTTTACATGAATTTTAAGGTGGAGATTTATAAGTCTTGTTTGTAAGTGCAAGTCAAAAGATAAAAGAATTGAAACGTCTTGCGATGGTGATATTACTAACAATTTCCTAATTCTCCAATCATTTTAGGTGTTGATGGGATATTATTATTAAAAAAATTGAAATATTGGTTCAACATTATAATAAAAAGAAACTTTTACAAATAGTGGAATGTGGCTGTTTCAGTTCTTATTCAAACAAAAATACACTAAAACTATAGCCACAGTTTTTAATTTTACGAATATGTAGCTATATTCTATTGCGATTCCATAGTTTGCATAAATTCAACTTCTGTTATTTTTTTAATTTGAAAACAAATGTATTAATAGGAGGGAGTATATCAGATCGTGATCCTCCAGGCGACGACGATGTGTCCGATTTGAAGGCGATCTAGAACCCACGCGATTTCTTCTGCACAACTCTACTATATGGATGACATTTTTCGCTGATCGCGGCACAACTTATACGGGATTTTGGATTGAAATAGTGGCCGTTTATCCTGATGGTAATATGACACATATTTGCATAATTAATTTTCATCAATGAGTTTGATTCTCTCTCTTTTTCAAAGTGTTTAAGTTGCCATATTAAAGATCATAATTTTCATTTCTGATGCTTTGCTCAGCATCCACGTCACTTTCATCTTTGTACGACGTGAAGTGTTCTTACCTCCTACAAGAAATACCATGCAGATATGAATTCCGATAAGACTTCTCAGATAGACAAAGAAGTTAATCGTTAGCTCTTCAGGCAACCGGATCTTCTTTTCTTCTCTCGGCGAATCATTATTTTGAACACCTTTGACAGGTGGATATATACAGTCAAGAACACATCTCTTTCCCAAAAAAGGCAGTGGACATTTCCCGGGGGGGGGGGGGGGACTCCCATAATTTTTTTTAGAATTTTTTTTGTGCAAAAATCGCACCCAAGACTTATTATATTTATGATTATTAATTTGAATGCCCCTGGGTTTGAAAGCGCAAGCGCGAGCCTTACACCAACATCAATTTCATATGTGAGTTCCCCAGGGGCGGACGTTTTATCTTTGATGACGTGAAAGTCTTCTACCTCCTACAAGAAATAGCGTGCAGATAAGAATTCCGATAAGATTTCTTAGATAGACAAATAAGTTACTCTTAAGCTCTTCAGGCAATTAGTGTGATCCTCTTTTCTGCTCTCGGCGAACCATGATTTTGAAACACATTTTACAGGTAGCTAAATACTGTCAAGAACATAGTTTTTTTCCCAAACAAGGAACGTACAATTTAACATAATATGATGGCTGACCCTTATACCACTCATTTTTTATCATAATTAATCGTATAATTTTATCGCCTTTTAGGTATGACACTCGATATCCAGCGTTAAATAACAATCCAGTGCCTTAAACTTGTCATATTCTTGGTTACAGATATTTCTTCGTGTATGAGTGGCGGTTACCCGTTGATATCCAGTGAGATGTGCAACGGCTTTGTGGACTGTGCCGATAGTAGCGATGAAACCATATGCAGTAAGTAAAGATATATCTTGGTATTGAATTACCTAATTAAATGCTGGCACTTATTTTAGATAGGCAAAGTTGACTTAAGTAATTACCTATTTCATTTATTTTGATTTTCGTATATAGAGGCGTAGAGTTAACATGTTACTTTTGCCAACTTTATCTAATACGTTAGTGACAATATTATCAACTTGAAGTTTCTATGAGGATCAAACTGGTCTTTGAAATATAATTCTTAAAACCTGCCAGATTTTTGATGAAATCTTTAGGAAAACTTCATATTTTTTTTATAGTTGGTTATTTTCGGGACCAAACCAAGAACATTAAAGTGCAAAGTTCGTTGTTTAAATGGTGTTGTAACCATAGAACCAGGGTGTGCCTCTATAAACTGCTTTGTATGCGGGTTGATACGGGGTAATCGGCATTTGATGATATAGTAGAGGCCATATGCGATTCAACCTTGAAAAAAATTCTAATAATTTTTTTTTTTTTTAATTTTTTAGGTTTTTTCTTTTTTTAAATTATTTAGAAAAAAGTTGTCCGGCATTCTGGCAGCTGCGTTGGTCAGATATTCAAGGTCAAAGGTCAATGACCTTTATTAGGCATATCATGGATCATAACTCCTCAACCATTGGTCTAAAAGCACAAATGAGGTGTCTATACCAAGGTTTTTGGGGTCAACAAACACAATTAGCATATAGGAAAAATTATCAGATGCACCCTTCCTTGATTTTCAAAATAGTATGCACTATCTGCATGAAATTGTGTTTTAAACTTCGTCCCCCTCAACCATTTTAAAGGTGTTGGTTAAGACCTCCTTGAATTTCTTAGTTACAAAGCCTCTGACCCTTTTGATTTTGGTACAGGTGGATTGGTATAAGTCTCCTCTTTCCATTGATATCAAAAACGCTCCAATAGTCCTCCATTTGACATCATAGTAATGTTTTAATGAAGTAATAGTCATGGGGACACTTGATTTCTCCGATTGTTGCTAAAATAGGCCAATTTCTATTTTGAGTTAAAAATACAGGAATGTGTGATTTTGCTAGGTTTTTTGGGTGACTATGAAAGGAAAATCAAGTTTGTAACATACATAGGAGGTATTGAGTGCATAAAGCATATATATTTTTGATAGAAGTGAAAAAGTAAAATATTATAAGGTGGCAACCATCCCCTTACTCCAAAACTGAGTATTGTCTACCACTACCAAAGGTAAGGTGGCGTGACAGATTATTTTGCGCTAAAATGAAAGCAAATGATGGTCCCAAGATTAGATGCAGCCATTAGATTTCGAATTTATGTGTTTTAGCTGGCCGGATAAAAAACTTGTTGGTAGTGGTAAACACCCCACCTTCCTCCGCCAGGAAGACGAAGGTTACCTCATACCTTCAATGGTGGACTTTGCCACTCATATGAGGCAAGGAGTCCCATTCAGCCTACCTGTGACCTATCAAACACCCTGACAATGGATGCGTTTAAACACCCTGACGACGGATGCGTTTAAGTGTGGGGGGGGGGGGCTCACCTCCTATCTCTTCGGGGGCAGGCCGCTGACCAGCCTCCGTGGCTCGTCACCACATAAACGTCCTCGTGTTGTTCGCCGTCTTTCTGGCATTGCGGCGATGGCTCCCCATGTTAGGGGGAAGGTAATTGTTGTCCGCTGCGACAATATGAAGGTGGTGACATATAAACAAGGAATGGGATGTAATCAGTCCCAGCCTATGCATGGAGATTCTTCAGCTATTCGGGTGGTGCCGAGATTGAGACATCGGGCTGATCGCCTCCCGTGTTTCGAGAGTGGACAATGGTTTGCGGACAGTATCCCAGGAGGGTCCCTAATCCCAGACACAGCCAAAAGTCAGAGGGCCTTCGGTAGAGTGGCAGCTGTACTTTGCCGCACAATCTTCTAGATGGCGGACCGTCCACACGTGGATCTGTTCGCCTCAGTCATGAATCGTCAGATTGTGGCATATTAGGGGCCTACTCTTGGAACCCGGATCCCCGGGCAGTCAAACGGGACGCCATGGCAGCAGACCGGTCAGGATAGATAGCCTATGCTTGATCATAGCTTCTCCTTGTTGTCACGATCCCAAAAGTCTTCGAATGGCTCAGTCTCGAGACTGCCTGGTCCTGCTGGTAGCTCATTATGGCCACGGCAGCTGTGGTTTCCAAGCCGCTAGATCTGCTTGTAAGTGAACAGGCCCATCACCACTTTGGAGCTAAGAGGTTTATATTCTTCCACATGCATGATTTTTGGCAAGAGTCAGGCTCTTTCCTTTTACCACGAAACCTGTGTTTCTGCCATGTCTCAACATAGTTGCAGACCGAGTTGCGACAGCTCAAGAAAAGCCAGCAGCAAGGGACACATTGAGTAGCTGGAGTCCTCAGTCATCTGAAATGCACAAAAAAAACCGTGATTGGGACTGGTTTCTGGTTAAGGCATAGATGTTCGAGCTCACGATTCAGCCTGGGCATTCTATAAAGAGGCCCTTCATCCCAGATATTTTGGACAATGTCGGTTGGAGAGTTCTACTTCCACCTTCCAACAAGTCTATTTGGTAGTTAGTCTAACGGGTAGGGGTGTCGCAGTCCAATCGTAGTGGCTGAGCGACCTAGCATCTTCACCAGGAGCCATTATGCAACATGGGTGGGGAGAATGACAGGGGTTGCGTTGGAGTGGCTACCTTCTGCGACCTTCTCCGCCAACCGATTAAGCATGCCAGTGGTTATTCTGTGCAAAAAGTAAGGTTGTGGAGGAAAGCTCAGCGTATTCCCCTTCTCAGGAGTGATGAGAGCGATAATGAGTATGAGACCACCTGGCTTCCAGGACCTTATGGCGCTCACGCAATTGTTATTCTCAACCTACAAGAACGTAGTTGGAAGGTTTTGTCTTAGTTTTTTTGAAACATTTGTGGAAGGGCGAATTACAGGGCCGCTTGATGTGGCTCCATGATAATTGGTGCGTGCCATGTCCCGACTACTTCGGGAGTGGCTCATTTAACCGTGGTAATGGGGTTTTTAATAGTACCCAAATGAAATATTTATGACCAAAAGGTCATCACTAGTACCACACTATAAATTCACACAGGACTCATCCGTTCGAGGATCTGCAAAAGAACAATATTCACTGATTTGACAATTATACTGTAGCTATTAAGGTCAAATATTTTGGTTAATATTTGTACAGACTGACGAAAGTTTAATTTATGTTGAGTAAAAATTCGGATTTCTGTGATGAAAACCAATGATGGCTGCATTTGTAAGCTTAAAAAATCGTTTTTTTATGACTCTAAAAAACCTGGTATAGCACACCTTTTGCTTTTAAGACTGACGAAATTGGCTAATTTATGTGAGAAAACGTGGAAATTTTTGATTAAAAGTGCTTTCTATGCTGAAAGATAATGATGACATCATTTGAAGCCTCAAGAACTGTTTTTTATTGTGTTTATGCCCCCCAAAACGGGGGGTATAGACACCATCTTTTTGCTTCTAGGCCAATGGGCTGAGCAGTTCTACCCATAATAGGCCGTATAAAGGTGGTTTGGTTGACCTGTGACATTGAATATCCTGACCACCGCAGCAGCACTAGGAAGGGGGACATTTTTTTGGTAATTAGTCATATATAGGCCTACAGAAGATGCAAAAGGTCCTTTTGTGAATTTTTCAAGTTGTATAGGACATGTTGTCATATTACGCCATTACTAATAGGGGTCTTTGGCTGAGGAAGGTCTATGCTACACAATTGTCTTTTAGAATTTAAAGTCAAAATGCATTCTTATGTAGGTCTTGAGTGACCAACGTTATCAAATGCAGGTTTTTCTTAATATGACGAAATGATATGTAAAATAGAGTGTCTTATGAATCAAGGGATTTTTTTAAATGGAGTCATAATCACATTACATGGAGTACCAGCAAATGCGTGAATGTCCCTCTCTCGGCATCTAGAATCATCGATGTTGCCAAGTTAACAATTAGATAGAACAAAGTCAAACACTAAAATGTAGCTTGGTTCGTTGCTTTAAAGGCAGATTCGGAGATTCGGAAAATACTAGTTTGGTGTTTGGTAGTACTAGAAGTAGTAGTAAACTGAAATTAAAGATAATCACATAAAATACAATGAATTCCTAAGCCTGCGATGAATTCGATTTTTCGTTTTGACATCTTAAACCTTATGTGCTGGTATAATAATAGCGGAGATTTATATAAGCGCCTTATTCTATTGGCCTCTAAGCGCTTTCACGAATGGCCGCTGATCACTGTGGCCCAACCATACCATAAACCATTTAGCATCCTTTCAAGGGATGTAGCAGATCAGGATCAGCGCTTTCCCTTATCAGCAAACATACATCGAGATAACCATCGCAGCCGCGACCAGCTTCCCAAATATCGCATGGGTAAATCGGGACAACTAAGCGGTTAATTTCTTGTCCTGGGAAATTACAACATCGCCGAATCTCACAGGCCTCGAAGGCACGCCACGCATGGATGAGCACAATACACTGGAGTCGAGCGCTTACCTGATTGAGCTATCTTGTCCGCTTGGTATAACAGTACCAAATAGGATCCAAAATTTTATTATGAGGTTGTGATTTTCTATCGATTTGAGCTATTTCGCATCGTAAGTAGCGTGTGGATAAGCGTTATGTGTATGCAAAAACATGATTTGTTAGAAAATTGAGGGCAACATTCTTGAGAAATGTCTGGGTAAGCCAGTTGACTTTGTCAGAAAATGAATGTTGCAGTTCACACAAAAAAAACTTCATACTGAGCAAAGCTATGCATTGCCAGCAAACAATTAACGGTAGAACACTAATTATTTAAGATGTCTTTTGTCTTGTAGTTTGTTCGGAAGGTCAGGTCCAGTGTGATCATGGTTTGTGTATGTCTGACAACGTCACTTGCAATGGCATCAATGATTGTGGGGATTATTCTGATGAACGATATTGTCGTAAGTTTTCTTTTAAGAACGAAATTCGTGGAGTTATTATTGAAATTTTAAATTTATTAAAAACGTTACAAATTTCAATCTATATTGCGATTTTCTCAAAGCATTGGTTAAGATTTCGTCTTACCGAAAGAATGCAAGTATATTTGTAGTAAAAGAATTCCGCATAAAGTGACAATATAAGCAATATTATATATCTTCCTTAACAGCTCCTTGCACCGAAGAAATCGAACCAAAGTGCGCTCAATTGCTACCCTACACCAGTACATTCTACCCTAATCCTGCAGTAACGAACAGTGATGAAGCAAGTAGCCTTCTACAAAATACTTATGTCTCCGCCATCTTGGACTCCTGCCATCCCAAAGCCTACCTCGTAGTCTGCGCCACAATCTACCCAGAATGCCCGCACCATGGTCCACAAAGAGTACCCTGTAACACACTTTGTCAAGAAGTTAGCCGGGCGTGCGAAGAAAGCTACGAGGACATGGTGGGGTCAACTTGGCCTGTCAGCTGTGATAACTATCCATTGGATAATGGCGAGGATTTGTGTGAAAGGGTTGAAGGAGGTAGGGCCATTAAAAATTAAATTGTATACGACAGCTATTTACGTATTCTATTATCAAACAAATTGATGACGGTTTTAAATTGTTTCAACTCGGTATAATTGTGCGTTAGCTTGAAATTAAATGACGATGTCGAGTTACATGTTTGAGATCTTGCATTTGATTTTAAATCTTCACCTCTCCTTGACAAGCTACTCAGCCTTTTCTACTCAAAATGATTTGTGTGAAAACATTTCGCATTTTAAGCTCCTGTAAGCTTTTGTTTCCATATAGCATAGGAACAGGAGAACAAAATATGCCTTCAAGTACTCTTTTGTACCAAAAGTCACACGTGACTGGAACAAACTGGGCATGACGGCAAAGAGTGCAACACCAATAGAAGACTTAAAGCAAAGAACACACTATAAGAACACAAATGCATCCTCTTACTGAATTTGACTGTCTTAGGATGCCGACTCATCCACTGAAGAAACAAGAAAGTGCACTATCAAGAGAGATGTCCATCACATACCGGGTTCCAGGCTACCAGGTTCATCACACTTCTTGGCGAACCTGATCGTTTGAAGGTTTCTCCTAAGGTTTGCATGAGCTAAGCCAGACGGAATTGGAAGATATCCTACAGGTGTCCAAAAGTCAACTTAGCTCAACTACTAAGAAATCTCATTGCATTATTCGTAACAAATGTACACTGTGACTTTTACAGGTGTAGCGTATTCAGCAGTTGAGTATGCCAAAGCAAGTTGATGGGTGTCAAAGGATGCACCCTTCCAGTCCCTGAGGGCCTTCTGAGGAGGTTGACATGAGACTGGGTCTTGGCAACGACTGCCTTGGTACGTTGATGGAAACTAAGGCGGCGGTCCATTGTGACGCCAAGGTTCTTCGGTGTTGGGTCGTGTGAGAGCTTTTCTCCATCTAGAGTGATGTTCTCTTTTTTTGCACAGTGATTTGCAAGGTAGAAAACATCTTGGGATGCTTTCAGGGCGCCCCCCCCCCCGTGGGTTCGTATCAAAACATGCAAAATCAGCCTATTTTTGTGTATTAGAGGTCCTTCCGCCCCGGGGTCCCCTTCAGAAGCCAGGTCTTGGATTTTCTGAGTGTCAAGTGCACGCCATCCATGGAATTGCCTTGCAGTGATTAGGTCTCAAATGAATCAGTGCCGTGTCGTCTGCGTAAGAGTACTGCTAAGAATCTCTCTTTGGCATTTCTGAGACATGAGACATAAATGTTGAAAAGACTAGGTGCCAGGACAGACTGAACCTTGTGGGACAAATTCCGAAGTTTGAGCTTTCTTCTGCATTGCCCAATTGATGTCTCCAGGACGACAGATCTGTCTTTAATGAACAACATCACGAACTTGACAAGCTTGACATCAGGGAAGAGTTTGAGTAGCTTGAGATGGAGACATCGATGCCAGATTGTATCATACGCAGCAGTTAGATCTACATGTATAGATAATGCTCCTAACTTCTGTTTCTTCTGGAAGGCTGCCTCGATGGCATTAACAATAACAAGTCGTGCTATCTGATCAGTAGTTGATTCACCTCTTCCAAATCCAGATTGGGTGCATGCGGGGTAGATTTGCCTCGACCGAATCATTGATCTTACTGAGTATCAGTCTCTCAAGAGCAGCTTGAATTGTAGATGTGAGATGGGGCTAAGGCTCTTGGGCTCATTTGCTGGTTCTTGGGCTTCGGCATTGCAATTACCTTTGAAGTGTTCTATCTTAATGCGGGTAAACGTATATGATAAACCCTTTATTACGGGAATTTGCATCAACTGCTACACTTTGGGCAGCCATATCTCGAAACTGGAAAAATTAGGATCCAGTCAAAATTAAAAATCAAAATAAGCTCACTCTTAACCTTTATCCGAACCTTTCCAATGTGAGCGATTTTGTTTAGTGCCAACGGAAATCCCCAAGGGATTTAATCTATCACTTAACTGTATTATTAAAATGTGTTAAAAACATGAAAGATATCAAATGCTCCATTTTTTGTGTTCTGTAGATTTTTCAGCACAGGTATCTGCGGTACTCGATCACCTAATCTTCGTATCATTGGCGGGAGCATTCTGATCTTGGCGGACTGGCCGTGGTAGCGTCTTTAGCGATCCGGGGAGTTCGACCAAACACAAGTGCGGCGGCGCTCTCATTGGGGACCGTTGGCTCTTGACAGTAAGCCCATTGCGTGTGAGTATGGCACCAAGACGGTGTCAATTAAATGACCACCAGCTAAAGTAAAGGAGCAGACATTATTTACCACGGGAGAGGGGTGGAGGATTCATGTTTTTTTCGGCGAAATAAATATCGCGTGCTCCTTTGCTCAGGCTACTTTTAAAAAAAATTCGCATTTAATTCCCCTTATTTTAGTTAGGTTCAATCCTTGATGGTGAAAATGTCCTGTGCCCTTTTTCTTTACCATTTTTCAGCTTTCGGATTCCCAACCTCAAATTCCCCCATTCCATCTTCTGGCATATAATAATGACTCCAACTGCGTGGCTGCTGTAATTGAACAGGCACACATATCCTCTGAAAAAAGTTTTGAATAAATGTTCCTGTCCAAAAAATTGATCCCGACCGTTAAGTTAATACATTGCTTATGAAACCAATATAAACAGCCGACGTATCTTTTGTTTCACAATATGTTCATAGAATCTGCTATAAAAATCAAAACTGTACGTGTATTGTTGGCTTCTATTGCATCTATAAAAGCTTTTAAAAGAACTGATAGTCTGATAATTACCTGAACGTAACTGCCAAGGATTTGACTTCATATACCTCTACCAGTGGTCACTTTGACGAAATCTACCTCGGAGACCTGCCTTATCACTGGAACATCGCCATTGGAAGAGATGATCGAAGTTGCCGACGTGTGTCCACATCCCCGACTACGATACATATACCAACGAGAAACGATTTTGCAGTGTCCAAACGTCCGGCCGGAAACTTCCAGACAATATCAGACCAGCATAGGTTTAGCGAATAGCCAAGACGAAGTTAGTTCATACCATACTTGTTATAGGCAGGAGGGGGTGCAACTCAGTTATGATGGTAAGTCGATAAAGAGTAACCCAAAGAATATGATTATTCACCCTATAAGGTTCGCCATGTGCAGGTTGAGCATGAACTGGTGTTGGAATAAATGAGGGTGCTACATAGCAATGCATTCATCTCTTGCAATATGTCGTGAGTAGAGCGATTCGAAATTTGGTAGCTGTGCGTAAAATTCATTTTCATGCCCGTCGAGGCATTCCTCGAATGGCGACCAACCGTTATCTACCGATGCCCTAAACCTGTTACACTTGCAATTAGGACGTGTAGCCAGCCGTAGGTGCAAAGAATGTCCCGATCATTCCCAGGCCAGTCCCGTTCGCATAAAAAAAAAGTCATAAATGTGTCCAATTTGGTAAATTAAAGAATTAATTAGGTAAATTGAAATATCTGATTTAAGAAAAATAATCTTGAAATGTGATTTATACAGTTTATATAGCATTATAGCATTATATAGCATTTCAAAATAAATTTCAATTATTTCTACGGACTTGATAAATATGTTTTAGCAATAAAAATTTGTAAACGCAAAATGAATGGATGACAAAAGTGTCGTCATTTGAATGCTTAAAGCATGAAGATATTAAGGTAGCTCTAAGCTTATTTTTCCACATCACAAAATCGAAAAAAATTACTAAAATTAAAAAAAAAATTTTGCATGTCTGTAAAACAAGTTTAGCGATCAAAACCTACCCTGCAAGTGATAAGACGAAAGCACCTTAAAAGATAAAAATCGGCTATTTTCGTGATTACTGTCGGTACGGAAACCTACTCAACGCCTAATGAATGCAGCTATTTTCTCATTTTGGTCATTTTGCGCTATAAGTCCACATTTCTATTCAACTCTTTACTCTAAATGCGTACAATGTTAGCATTAGCGGCTGGCCTGCATAACCCACAGATAATTATTGTAATTCCAAAATGCGTACTGTTACCAAGGAAACTTTGCAAATTATGATTTAGTGTATAATGATGGTAGATACCTGCAGCGATCGTAATAATTTAATCTACGTTTTTTAAGTTAAAACCGTGCACATGCTGACATATTCTGCTCAAAATAAGTAAAACGCTACCTTTTGTTATACTTATTTTCTCTTCCAAGGTCCACATCGGACAGTCTTCAAGACGCACCTATACCCCTGATAACTCGAGAGCTGTGCGCTGGTAGTACAGTGACCGTTCTCTATTACACAATCACAGAAAAAATGGTTTGTGTGCGATGAAGAAGGGTCGATGATGCTTGCCAGGTAAATACATCAGCTCTGAGCGATGAGACATTTCAAAAGTCAAACTAGACCAACACAACGCGATACTAAACTCCCCCCCCCCCCCCAATTTTCCTTTTTTCCCTTTTTGTAATTTTTACAATAAGAAATCTATAGGCATCCTTCCTGGCACCCCACCCTATATTTGAACCTGTGTAAAATATAGGTACATTTCCCCCTATCCCTATTGAAGCCTTCAAGAAAAAGAACCACATAGCATATAAGCTGAAGCCGAAAGAACTACAAAGTTTCTTAAGCTGAAGCTGAGAGAAATCGATCTACAGTCAGTAACAATGGATAATCTCAGTGCAGGGTCTTGAACTACGGAATTAAGTGGTCACATAAGAATGGGAACTTCTTCATTTTTTTTCCAGTCTGCTGTTTTCTTCAGCACACGAGATGATATGGCATTTTGAATATCAAGGTCATCATGGCATATGGTTTGTTATTAAAGAAATCGTGTGCATGGTACATGCGTATTATTGTAAAAATAGAAAACATGTGTCCCAAGAAGTAATAGGCGTGACTTAAAACTTTGACAAATACGATCTTAATAAACAACAAACAACACCACGAAGAAAAAAGAAACACACACAAACACACCCCACACACACACACAAACACACAATGCATAAAGCAAACAGTACTAAGACTTGTTTCCACTAACCCGGAGTACTATATTACATTGTATTACCATACCCCAGGGTGACAGTGGTGGACCACTCATGTGTTTAGCCAGCGACAACCGATGGCATCTGGTGGGTATAACCAGTTTTGGTGATGGATGCGCCAAACCCAATTCACCTGGAATTTACACACGTGTGTCGCAGCTGGAATCCTTCATCAAGGATGTCATCCAACAAGTAGAAGGTCAGATCTTGAGACATCTTAATATTTAACACCCGTATACTATCTACTTCTCAAGCATAACTTACCTTAAATAATTTGATTTCCTTCATTAGGGGAGGCTTTAAAATGCAATTGTTGGTTGCTCGCCGGTTTCATCTGGTTATTTCCGGTTGTAACCGGTTTTCTATTATAAACAATGAAATACGGTTTAGTTGCCATGAGCTGCCGGTCAATCGACTGTTGAGTTCTAAATTAAGCCATTCCTTAGTGTCTTTTTTAGACAAAAAACAAATACCCATCATCAGTGACGTTAATACAAAACACTTAGGCCTACCTTGTAGTTCTTTGATCGGAGTTAGGAATTGGCTTATCCTTACTTTGTTTCGTATAACCTTTCCTCCAGATTGTTACGCTGACGGTGGTTACATTTGCAAAAACAACAGGTGTATAAGTCAAGACCAAGTATGTGACCATAGGTTTAACTGCGCGGGAGGTGATGATGAAACAAATTGCCGTGAGTATACAACTGATCAATTGTATCAAAAGCTTTTTGGAAGTCATGCAATCGGGTCTGAAAGTTATCAAGGAGTTCCAGAGATGACTGACCATTGTTGTAGATGTGGAGAGTGTAGATTGTGTGTTGCTTGATGATATTGGTAGCATCAAAAGTTTATAGATGTAGAGTCAAACAATAAATACACAAGTGGTCCAAGTTGCGAACATAGGCCTATTTACTGTAGTTTGCTGGCGCTAGTAGGTATCAAAGATTCACAACAAAAACTGTTGATTTATTAAAAGTTATTTTAAGTATAATATGAAAAGTTGACCACAGTAACGAAAGATTAGATTGCAATCAATCAATCAATCAACCGATCAAAAGCTATCAAAGGTCCTAGAGCTTTCTATTTTAATATAGTAAGCAGGTTGAAGACATGAACTTGTGTAATTACTGTTACATTTTATTGGAAAATGAAAGGGAGATGCATAGCTAATTTATTTTCTACTTTCATTGGTGGCTCTTTTTAGATCATATCTGCGCTAGTGAAGGTCTAATCTCGCTGAATGTCAACTCACTCATAGAAATCCGTCTTGTTGATTTTGCGGATGCTACACACATCTACTGCGTCTGGGCATTTGAAGCGCCTCCGGGATACAGGATCTTACTCCGAGCCCAAAAATACTATCGCTACTATTACGATGTTGAAATCGGAGAAGGATTAGATCCCGGCAATGCCTCTAGTGTTGTTAGAAAGCTGCCATGGAGAGGAATCGATATTACAGCACATTTTTCTGTGATGTCATCAAAAATGTGGGTGACGTTGTCGCGAGAGAATTTCATTTCACATCCATTAGAACCCGACACTCGGCTGGATGTTTTCATCGTTCCCGAAGATGGTAAGTAGGCAGATATTTGGAAAATATTTAATGCGCCTTTTGAGGGGAAGAGTCATAATTTTATGAACACTAAAAGATTAATTTGCCAAGAAAATGGTCTTATTTACCAAAATAAAATTAGTCATGAAAGTTAATTTTTTGATCTTTCAAGAAAAGCAAGCTAAAATATTTCATAGTGTTCAATTATCAACTTACCAATTAAAATTTTCCCATCAAAGATATTTTCATGACTTAAATTGCATGACAAATTAATGAATGGCTAAATTGTTATTTTCATTTTTAGAGCATGACAAATTAGACTGTTGGACATTGCAAACACTCGATCCACTATAATTATATATGGGAATCCAACCATATCAAGTAACGTTTAACTCAACTTAAATGCAGAATGTGTTATAATAGGTAGTTTTAATATTATTAATTGGTAATTCCATTGTTTTAAATGAAAGATTATGTCAAAAAATTACCATAATGTATATCTTGAAAAATGCCTAATTATGATTTCATATTTTTGGCACATTGAGAATTTTTCTGTATTTTTCTCTAAGCCATCTACCAGGTGATCAGGGTAATACAAGGCAAGCAGGAGTATTAGGAGTAACCCTTTATATACCTATTTGTGCATGCTTCATTATATAAAGAACTCATACGTTTGCTCTGGGTGATTGGATTTACTACAGAAGCTATCAGCTGATGGTATAGCGTACTTCGGACCCTTCAACGTAACTGCGGCAGTAATCTGAAGGGGTGCGCCTGAAATAATAGGCGGGATATCCATACTGAACTAAACATTGCTCAATATTAAAAAGGGGTGCTCATTATAGGGGCCTACACAATATCTTGTGTCATTAAAGGTTGGCTTAAAGTGAATTTTATTTGTTCTCCATTTGGCCAATCAATAAGCAGATTTCTGTGAAATTTTTAAGATGTAAATATACCAACTACACCCCTCTTCCCCACACCCATGCTCTTGATAGGAGGGCACCACAGAGAGTGGTTAAAGCTTCCTAAAATTACCAAATTTTACCTAGTCTGAAGGGTGCCCTCATATTAGTCTGAACAGCACCCTCTTATTATATCCGCTAAACTTCAGAAAGTTTGATATTAATGGAGTGCCTGTTGATTTTTCTGGCTGTTATAATTTCTATCTTTCTTCCTCTCACTCAATACTGAGTTCTATTGTCGAATTTTAGATTCAACAAATTATGTTCCCTTCACACAATTTTTTTACAGATGTAGTACCTTGTGAAGCTGATGGAGAAGTAGTCTTCAGATCAGCCGTTTGTGACGGAACATCTAATTGCACAGATGATTCAGATGAAAACAAATGTGACGTTAGGTAGCCGTAAAAATTAGGATATTAGTCCCAAATAGGTCTGTTAATAAGAGTATATGTAACCCAGGTGACCCCTTAATGACCTTTGACCTCAACATGCAAATTTATTATACTGCCGTTGTTATAAGACATAATACCAATTGTACAAAAGGCATCCACTGGCAAAGAAACTCAGTTTTTAATACATTCAGTGTTTTTGCGTCGGTGATTCTATATTTCCCCAGATGATAACTACAGTCAGCCACGTACCCTTGTGGAGAAGAAAACTGCTCCTCTCCTGCTCATCCATGGCCTGCATCATGTGTGGCCAGTAATTAGGGAAATGATGCACCAGTGGTGTGTAGCAAACGTAACCCATTAATGACCTTTGACCTCAACATACATACCCGTATTGTATTACCTCTGTTATAATGCATGCAGATTAAGAAATGATTTTGAGAAGTGATTCAGAAAAAGATTGAATACTACTGAATCATTCTGGGGTGGTAGGCAACTAGGCCAGCTTTTGGTCAAATTTGTGCAATAAGTGTTGCATGCTGATGTTAGTTAGTTATACCAAAGTTTTAAATCCGGTTTTGTCCCCGTAAACGAGAGTGGCCGGATACACCTCACTCAGCAATACTGCTGTGTGAGGATTTATTGGAGCAAAAGATAATTGACCGGATGCCCTTCCTGACGTCAATCCACAGTTTCGGCTGTGGGCCTAGCCTTTGGGCAACCACGCCCACCATGCAAGGCAGCATGTGCTGGATGGCCGCCATTAGCTCTCCAGAGCTGACGCCCTTGTAGGTAGATCTTCTTTTTCATTCTACCAGGGTAAACAGCTACCCTCCTCATCAGAAATCCGATGGGGGTGACGGTTTAGCCGCCGACAACTCGGCCCTGGGACAGGTAGTACTGGTTACCAGGATACCAATAGCAAGCCCTCAAAGGAAACCTGACCTGATGTTTTTGAAAAAAGATAAGTGACCAGTGAAATGGTTGGGCTGAAGGGTTGTGTCCTTTTAATTTTTTATTCAAAACAATATTTCTAAACTCTGTGTAAATAATCAATTTTGTATTCAAATTTGGTTTTAAAAATCTTTACCTGTTGGTATTCGCTCCTTGTAAGGTTATCGATTTTGTAAGTAGATGACACTATGAGCTATTAAAATTTCAATTCCCTTGGCACAGTTCAGTACTTCCATTCACCAGTGTATTTAGAAAATACACCCCCTGGTTTTTGGGTATGATATATGATACCCAGATCACATAAGGTCAGTTCATGTCAATGTATGTACAAGTACAACCCACTGACTGAACTGTGTCCTTGGTGGATGAGCATATTGTAACTCATAGTGAGAGCAGCTCATCGTTTGAATGCAAGAAGGTTGTATTTGTAATAGCTGCCATTTGTCAGAAATTTCCATCAAATACACTAGTATGCCAAGTCTTTGTCAGTGGCTCTTGAAATGGTTCTTCAGGCAACACAGTCTGGTTCTTTAGACAACACAGTCACCTGAAGAACCATTTCAGAAGTCCATGACTCAAGGAAAAATAAATAACGAGTTATCCTAATATATGGCAGCACACAGATCTATCATATGGCAGCTATTGCACTTTCACACAACAATTAGTGTCAGTCGACAAGATGGATGCAATGTCAGTGATTTGAAATTTATTCTCTTTATGTGACCTGTGCCAGCAGTTTCATGCTCTCCTTGATTATGGAGAACCGTGCAAGTATCAACCTAGGCTGAAAAAGAAAAGTTTGTTTCTGATAGGCTGCTCTTTTTGGGAGTTTCCGTAACCTGACCCGATATGACACACTTTTTCTAACACACTAATGAATTCGGAAACCCTTCACAGAATAAAGCAAAGGTTTATTATATGTTAAGGTTTCCAAATTCATTAGTGAGAGAGATTGTAGCACATTTTTTTGTTTCTGCATAATTAAGCAGATCCATGTAATTTGCAAAAATTGCCCCAAAAGGAAAACATTTTAATTTTTAAAGTGATTTAAAATCAACATTAGGCCAATGGAATTGGATTGTTAGTTTCCGGTTGACCGTTCAAAAAAAAGGCTGGAGGTCACTATTTCATTATTCATTATTTTTAAGATTTGTTATAAATTGGTATAAGATGGTGTCTAAACCTAAATTCATAACAGATACTTTTAAGTAATATTTTCTTCAAAAAAATCAACAATTTTTCAAGATGAATATTGTAAGCTCGATCGCAGAGCATGATCAGGAGCATTGGTAGGGAAATCTAAAATTTTCATTATTAACCACTAAGTAAACCCCCTCAGCCACAAAAATATGTTAAAATGATCAGGACGACATGCCTGATATTTTGAGAAGCTGAAAGTTATGATCTGAATTTAAGATTTGCAAAAATATGACTTTTAACCAAAATAATGAAAGTTTTGACAAAAATGAAAATTCGGGGCGGGTGGGTAACTGGAAACTAAATATCCAATTCCATTTGCCTTAAAGCAATAATAGCACATTTTTTGAAGAGCACTCCAATTTTCATAATTTTTGCACAGTTGGGTTAGTAATTGTCTAGTAAACTAAACCTGTAAACAAAAATGCTAAAAAAGCATATTGTCAAAAAAGGACAGATTTTATCATTATAATTGGGGAACCCTAATTGTAATTTAACGGTGGCGCTGGAAATGCCAAATTTCTGTCTGTCCATTATGAAATAGTGCAACCTCACGAAAATGAACTCTAACTTGACTTGCCTGAACCGACAGAACAACTAGTGGATGAGGGTAGGCACATACATGGCACTTTTTCCCGGCTATTTCATATTGGAAGGACTACATTTCCAGCAGCCATTGAATTATTGGGCATCCCCGGTATTAATTATTCCAATTATAAATTTCTTTGTTTGCGACACAGAGAATTTTGAGCTTTACCATTCACCAGTATAATTTACAAGCCAATTACTAATGCAACTGTGCTAGTCTAATTTTTTTTAAATTTGAGGGTACTCTTAAAATATATTATTGCTTTGATTTTGTTGTAGGTGATGCAGCTTAGCTTGCAAATGTTTTGACAATCAGTAGTTTTAATTTTACACACATTTGATGGTTATAACAAAATTAAAAGCCACTTATTTTGAAAATGTTTCAGAACAACTACTGGGAAAAACCTTGGTAGGATATTTTAGCCTCATTATGCGTACTTTGTGAAATGAATGTAATTAAACATTTAAGACTTGGTGTTTGTATATCCTCTATCTTATGTAAAGACTTGATGAGTTTTATATAATTTTAAAAATGTAATATTTGTATATAAGATTTGACATTTTAAGCAATGTGCCTTAAGGCTGTAATTTATGTATGTTTGTTGGGTGGAGATGTGTGTGTGTGTGTGTGTGTGCACATAAGTGTGCATTTTTGTGAGTTGTGTGCCTGCATTCATAAAGGAGATGGGAGTATGCATACCACAAATATGCAATGGGTAACATATGATCTGATCGAGCTTCCAAGGTCTTTCCCCATGTCTTTCATTTTATACATCCCCTGCCTGTTAATATTATAAAAACTATGGGAGTGTATTGTACCATGCAAATATTACCAAAATATATTGTCTAGTTACTACACCTTGGCAATAAATTTATGAATTTTGCAAAGATTTTTAATGTTTTGTTCATCTTGTTTTTTGTCCTTCTGATTGAAGGGGCACTTATACTCTGGCTCATAATTTTTTGGACATGTTGCTAAGTACACCTGCTTCCCCACCAAAACAATGCACCGTTGGATTGCATGTCGGGTGCAGTTCACACAAGAGATACACGTGCATATGTCATGTCCAAGAAATAAGGAGCCGGAGCATAGAGATTCCCGGGCTCATCCCGCAAACTTACATCAAGCAAAAATTAATGATATGACTCACCGGGATTATGACCCAAAACAATGAAACAGAAACAAATTTGGTGTTAATACACAGACCTGCAATCGTTATTATCTCACTCACAATTCCATGTACAGCACACACTTTCGACACAGGAGGGCTCCAGAGTAATATGGGCCTATTTAGCTTTGCGTCGTGTGGGACCACACTAATGAGTTGGGGCTATTATAGTAGGATTTTTTATTCGCGTCGTTCAATAAACGTTTTTGGTGGCATGTCGAGGATTCATTTAGCCCTGGAGCTTGACACATTTGTAACACATCTCAAGTTACAAAATGCGTTTTTTGCAGTGATTAAATATGTGAGACTTGACGGAACCCCTGAAAGTGATTCTTAAGTGCCCGCCAGTGGTGCTCGTAAGGGGAGGGGGCCAAAACAAATTTTGTATTGGGGTCTCAAATTGTAAATTGATCCAATCCATGGTGAAAGCAACCATGTTATGTGTCTAACCATATAAAAAAAAACACAAAAAAAAAAAAAAAAACAAAAACACAAAAAAAAACAGGATTCAGAAACGGATTAGTTTGTAATATGTACCCCCTAAAGTTTCAGATGTTGTAGGCCTAACAACAGCAACGCGAGCACATGTGCAATAAGGACCCATGGTATGGTGGAACTGGAATGATTCTTGGAGACGCAATGCATGAGCCACCTAAAAAGTTATTGGTTGGCAGAAGTTTTTTGGAACAAATAGATCAAGATGGACAAAAATAGCTTTGGCAAAATAGACAATGTAGTTGAGTACAAAGTATTGAGGTCGGTCAACATGAACACGCGGGTGGTGCTTTTCTTCAAATGGTGCAAAAAAATACATTCCTGTATCTAATTTTTTTTGAAAATTACATCACGCCGTTTAATCCAATTATAATCTTTAACCATTTTCAGAAAATCTATAATGCACCCTTTAATTGGGAAGGCCCTTTTACTGGTGAAAGTGAGGAATGGCCCGGTTGGTGGTTACTTGGTAAATGGAGGGAATAGCCTTTTATAATTAGTAAATTTGAGGATGAGTCCCTTTCTTTGATAAATGAAGGAATGGCACTGTAATTTTAAATAAATTGCTATTGCCCTTCCAGGTAAATTATGGAATGGCCCCTCTGGCAAATGGAGAATTAGCCCTTAAACTGGTACTGAGAAATGGCCTGCATGGACCTTTAATGGTAAAATGGAGGAATTAATTGGTAAAGGAATTAAATGGAATGCCCTTTTAAAAAGGTAATAATAAGGGAGGAATGGCCTTGTAATAGATACAAGGCGGTCACCGGCTTTCGCGACCCACCAAGAACCTTTCTAAAACATAACTCATCAATGAACTCGATCCATATACACCAAGAGAACTCTAAAAAGAATCATCATTGGTGAACTCCATCCAAACTCCACCAAAACCAAAAAAAAAACCCTAAAACATAACTCATGCAATGAAGCCACAACTCAAAAAACAACCTAAACATTTAAACAGGTTGATGAAACTCGCCATAACTCACCCAATGACTTTAACAAACCATACAATTCATTCAATGAACTCCATTCAGACCTCACTAACAAAATAAAATCATGATGGGATCCATTTATAACCTCACCAAAACATCAAAAAAAATACCTTCTTATAAAACACCTAACTCATCGATGAACTCTATAAATCACCTAAAATCAACTCCATTCCTAACTCACCAAAATAACTTAATAACAAACTCATCAATGAAAACTCCATTCAACCTCACTAACAAAAATGCTTAAAATCAATTGAGGGCTCCATTTATAGATCACCAAAACATCAAAAACCTCTAAAACATAACTCATCCATGAACCCGAAACTCACCCAAACATAACTGAAAACTCTGAAATAACTCGTTGAATATACAGTTCCAACTCATCAAAATAACTCTAAGAACATATAACTCATCAATGAACTTCAATCCATAACTCGCCAAAACAGCAATAACACCCTAAACACAACGAATCAATGAACTCCATTAACTTCGTGAAAAAATGGCATTGCCCCTGTAATCCAATTTGAAGGTGTTTTTTTCCTCAAATGATGCCAAAAGTACATCCCAGAAAAAATCAAACAAGTTTGTTTTCCAACAAATATACCGTGCACCAACAAAAAAAACCGTTAAAAACAACTCATTGATGAACTTCATCCATATTCACCCAACATAACAAAACACTCTAAAACATAACTCTTCGAACTCCATTAATTAACATGCATATTGTCTTTTTTAATTTGTTAAGCTCATAACCCTTGAGGGGCTTCTTCCTCAAATTTGATGCGAAAAATCCATTCCCATTAAAAAATCAGTTTTTTTCAGAAAAAATATTGGACAACAATGCTTGACCTATGGGCTGAATTTGGAACATGAATGAAGTTCTTGGAATTACCTTTAATGGCCCTTTAATTCAATTTCAAACTTACACCCTGGGATGCATTCCTAATGTAGGGAAAAAATCATAACAGAAACACCGTGGGTAAATACTTTCCGCACCGCCTTTGTTACACCACCCGTAACGTATGTACATAAAATTGGTTTCTTGGTCTTGCGTTGAGCAATAATGGTTAAGAACATTTGTTCAATAATGGTTAATTTACTTATTTTGATATTTGTAAACACAACATAAATGTAGACACACACCACAAAAATGACAGCCAGAGCGACGGGGCACAGACAGGCATACAGGAAATAGACCCACATACACAGACACACACCACACGCACAACAAATACAACACATATACACACACATCAGGAAAGGTTAGGTGGATCAGAAAATCCAGACGTTATTTTAAATCTGAGAAGAAAGGAAAGAACAATTATTTTTACTGGGTGGGTAGAGGATATTTCTATCTGTGACCAGAATCATTAAATTTGAGCAGTACTTAGTGTCAAAGTCGATTGGGTGCATGCACTGGTTTATCATGGAAAGAACACAAATTTACATTCGAGGAAACATTTTAAACCATTTCAAAATTTTACTCATATGACCAGAAAAGGTTTTGAGCCTGCGAAATTACCAAAGACATGGATATGTCACTTGCAAGGTAAGGACCCTAATTAGGTAACAAACACAATTGCAAGCACATTGATAGACAAAACTAAGGAAAAGTGATAAGGCGACGAGGGCTTGCCAGAGGGCTTACTGTGATTGATTTTTGACTAGTCAAACTGCTTCCATGGCCATTTACAATACACACATAAGGAGATGTAGCGACACATCACGACCAAATTCACAATGTGTTTGTTTAGACCCTGTAAACTTGCTTTCACCAACCTTATTGTTCACCAAACGAAACGATCTCATTATTTACCCACATCATCCAAACACACCTGCAACAATTTAAGACAATACGATATAAGATACAAACACGCAGTTAACAAAAACCATTGGCTCAAAAACACCAGTATATAGACCCCCGAAACTTCGTCGGTCTTAAAAATCAATTAATAGGGTTATTCAGTTGTACAGGGGTCAAATTTAAAGTTGCTCCGATTTGGATAAAAATGATGCAAATTAGTGGTGGATTATAGGATTAAAATAAGGAATAGGTTTGACTGTCTTAACTTGCGTAGTTGCGGATGTAGGGGGCACAGAAGTCAACGTCATTGTATTTAATGGGGCTTGATCTTGTACCCCCCCTACTTTCTTAAAAATTTATAAAAAAAGAAAAATTAAAAAAATACTTCTTATTTTATCCTCATGAGCTACACCAATAATTGGCACCACTTTTTATCCCAAATCGGAGACAACAAGCACGCAGATAGCATTTTAAAATTTGACCCTGTACAACCGAATGACCCTTTTTCTATTTTTACGGTTTTTAGCTTATAACTCTGAAAAGTAGGCTGTTAACATATTACAAATACTATACCTTTTCTGAATCCTATGGTTAGACAAACAACCTGGTCTGTGCTTTTTCAACAAGATTGGATCAATGACAAGGGTAATTTCCTGTCTAAAACCTGATTTTTTTTTTAGGGGGGGTCAATAGCATTAACTTTCATTGTATATTTGGAGAAGGTTTGGCTTTTTAAATTTAGGAACAGCAATACGAACATTGCATCATTTTAACGGCTTTTGAGGGATTATTATCATTGAAAGACCAATCAACACTAGTGCCCATTTTGTGTCACAAAGATACTTTATTTCAATCATGTATTATATATACATGCTTAGAGAGCCACTTTTTGAAAGCAGGAAATAACTGGCGTGCCAGAGAAAACCTGCGAGGTCACGTATGGACTAAAACCAAAACAATGTGCTTTTGAAGACTATATGCATGTCATTTAGATATTACAGCGAGGTTCTAGCACCTGGGCCACTACACTTTGGAGGACACACATGCAATGCTATTAGGACACCCCCCCCCCCCATTTTCAGCATCCTTGTCACCCAAAGACCCATATTTACAAAATTTTACCACTCTCACCCATAGACCCGTATTTTTAGGAACTTTTGCAAAATTGTCACCCAAAAACCCCATTTTTGGAAAAATTAAGCAAATTTGTCGCCCGAAAACCCCATATTTTGTGGTCTAGACCACCTCCTGGAGCATGGTTGGTGGTCAAAAACTACTGCATGCAGAATGAATATTATACACCACAGGTCTATTAACACTTGAAAAAAGACCAAATAAATGCAGCTATCGTTTTGTCACATTTAATAAGAAACTTGCATATACAAATCATTTTTCAAATGTAGACAATGATAGGCTCATTATCAAACACAAACCCTTGGCATTTCTGCCATTATTACCTACCCCGAATGGGTGTGTCCCTTTATGGAAAATTAACACCTACAACCCGTTGTTAAAGTACTTAAGTGAACTTACAAATTTCAACTACACAATTGTTGATTGCCCTCATGAACTATCACAAGTATATGCAATCCATCTTTGGCTTACCAAACTTGTGAATTTTATCGTTAAATCTGCTAATAATGATTTTTTGAACAGCTCATTGCTGGAGAAGTCCTCCAATCTAATAGTTCTCTACATCTATTTCAGAATGCCTATGTAATATACATAAACATTTTCTCAATACTTGTTCTGCCTGATAACAAATTCTTGCATGCTTGAGGACCACAAACGGTTTTCATTAATCAAATCATCAGTGAATTTTCTAACTTCTAATAGGAGCATAAAGGTATGATTTTGGGAACTCGGTACTCTCTTTACGACGATTGACCCCAAGGCGAACCCATTATTTAAGTGGCAGAACGAGGCCGAGCCCGAGTTTTCCACGCAAAAATAATGGTGTCGCCGGGTTCAATCGTCGTAAAGAGAGTACCCGTTCCCAAAATCATACCTTTATTCTCATTCTTAAACAGCTTTATCATTTAAGGCCATCTTAACCCAATTTCGCGATGCTTTACGGCTTAAACACACAAGAAAGGACTGCCACCACCCAGTGATAACAATCGAACAACCCGTTGAACGCAACGACCATACGCAACCAGACGCAAAGTTGGCAGGCGCGCGCGAACGTAGCAAAACGCGGTATGACGCGAGCGCTTCAACCTAAAAATAACACCAATATGCAGCGCGTACTACCTAGGTTCAATTAAACGAATTGAACCCGGGCATCAGCCGATGAAATTGCGTACATTTTCACAGCTGTTTAAGAATAGGCTTTCAGTACTAAGAGGAGCGCGTGTGGTCCAGTAGAAAAGTGCAGGACTCGTGATCATAAGAGCATGAGTTCGAGCCCCGCCGTGGCCAACGTGTTTGTGTCCCTGGGCAAGATACTTAATCTCAATTACCTCGCCGACCCAAGCAAAATCTGGGGAGCTGTTGTTGTGGGGGATATTACAATCTAAGTGCTGATAGGGATGTGCACTTAACCGGCTGCCACCGAGATGAAGAAAAATGATTGACGATTTCTTAATGGCAGCGTAATAATAATAGGCAACAGCGCTTGGAGACTGTTTAAAGTGATAAAGCGCTATATAAAAACCTAATTATTTATTACACTGCACTCTCACATTCACAACCAATGACTACTAACTTTTGCTGATTTCCAATGAGATTTGACCTCTTGCCACAATGTGTAAATTCTTAATGACTCTCCAAGAGCCCAAATAACAGGCACTAACAAAACTAGTAGTGCATCATGGCGTGTGAAAATGGTCAACTGACAGCTAAAATTACACTAGAATCATTCACCAATCCCCCTAATCCTTTCCATCGGAAAATAGTAAAGTCATCCAAAAATGATATAAGCTAATAATTTGACAGACAGATATGACTTGCAACTTGCTATTTGGCTGATTTAAGCCATTTCTGGGGAAAATGCTTTAAAAAAAAACACATTTTTTATTTAGGTTTTTGGACTACCTACTGGAAACAAACTTGATTTTTTGTTTGGCCTTAGTTTAGAATATAGCTGAACATAATCTGTTGGTTTAAGCCACCTAAACTATCCTTATCATTAACTTTTGCTCTTTTGAAGTAAACTGTTTGGCCAGGATGAACAGAGTACAAACATGAAATGAAAATAAAACTGACACACATAACTTACTACAAAGTAAAAATATAAACAAGGCATTTAAAATTAAAACAGCTCAACAAAATAGAAATCTAGCAATTTACACATTAGAGGCACTCTACACTTAATTAGCAGTAAGGTTTTTGTTGCAATAACTTGTTTGGGTTTGTATATATTTTGTAGACAAGATAATACACAATATAAGGTTTGAAACAAAAATACACAAAATATTGTTACACCAACTAAATCATTCTTCTACACACACAAACTCAACTTAAAGCAATAGGCCATCATTTTTAAAGGATAGCGCCCTCAATTTACTAACTTGTGAGATATTTGCACTGTTGGATAGGTTGGCTGTACAAGCCTGTCTTGAGAAGCTTACCTGCATATTTGCAATGAGTTTGATAGTTAAAATTGGGATCCCTATTTTAATTCTTACACTGTTGCTACGTACACAAGTTGCCTGCCTAAAAGGTAGACCTGTCTTAGCTAAATTAACTATTTACATTTGTGAAAACCAGTCCTTAGTTAAAATAATTCAAAATTAATGTGACTTCTAAATTCAAATCCGCTTATCCTTTGTGTAAAAAAAGTTTGAAATATTCGGCTTTTAGTTGGGTGCTATACTGCACAAACTTGTTTGAAATTCATGTCGTGGGCGCCATGCTGAAAAAAAGATGGCACAATGCTTTAATTTTCACAGCAAATAAAAGTCTACAATTGTGTAAAGTGAGCATTTAATACAAAGAAAACTAGAATTTTGTGGTTCTCGGCTTTCGCGCTCGCTATATTCAAGAATATAAGCTGTGGGCCGCCCCATGACCTTTGACCCTGGCACGTGACCTTTGATCTCATCAACATATGAGGGATCGCATGGTGCACCTGAAAAAAATGGTTTAGCACTGACTGGAAAACACTTCCATTATGTTCTTGTATGTTATAATTGTATATTGTACCAATTTAAGCAAATAAATTAGGTGCATTTTTCAAGCCGTCTTTTTAAAATGGATTGAGGGTATTATGCCTTTTCATAAATCAATTTGCTGATATTGGAAAAATCGCAACATTTTAATTTGCGCAAAATTGCACAATATTTAGCTTGTACTTACATGTGAATAATGTACATGTTTTCACAACAGGGCTTGACCATTGACCTTTGAAAATAGAATGTTTTGTAAAGTGTCAAGAATCATCTTTTTTGCAGCAATTTAATTTTTAAGACAGTCGATAAGATTCTTGCAAAAAAAAAAAATGTGACAATTACTTTCACAATTTCAAACCTGTCAAATTTGCTAAACTTAAATATCAGTGATTTGATAATTCAGAAAATCAAAAAAAAAATCAAAAATCAGGTTTGCTTCATGTCTGTAACAAGTATAGGTATCCTAAGATACCCTGCAAGTGATAAGACTAAAAGCAACCTAATAAGGACAAAATCAGACATTTTAGTCATTAACTACAACACGTAATTCAATGGAGATTCATGTCTTAGAAATTTCTGTTTTCTTTGCTTTCTGTCAAATTTGGTTCGAAAAAAAATTTATTCCACAGACTAATCCTTCACTTTTAAGCTATTTCTGCAAATTTTAAATATTTTTACTCTTTTGGTGGATCACTGATAGTGTCTTTAAATGCTTGCAATTATTTTTACATTTCTCCATCACTTTATTATAGGATGGCTATAGTTCCCACAAATGTCAAAACAATAAACAGCACGGCAACTAATAAACCAACCTAGAAGCATATAATAATCAAATCCTGAAGACATCTGGGAAGATATCTGGACAACAAACTCAAATCATAAAATGTTACCAGTTAAAAAGAGAGAAAGAAAATAATGTTCCCACATAGATCCACAGTAACAACAATCATACTTAATACATGTTCATTACAATACTGATAAGGTACTTTCCATTTATCTCGTCTCTCCATGGGGCACACTTAATCATGAATGCTCAAAATATGTTCCCCAACATAAACTTATGACACATGAGACTTTATATTCGTTTTCAACTCAAGCTAGAGAGTTAGGTTTTGCACCCGTAGAACACACAGCTCAATCTTAATTCCAGCATTTACTCACCAAACAGACAAACATTCAAAATAACTTCAGCCCATGCCGATCACATCATGCGTCGCCCTCGATTCTTGAGACCGAATCGGATTTTTAGCGAATTGTTTAACCGTGGGAACCCAGGAAGCAATTGGTATAAATCTTCTTAATAGGTCATTTTATGAAACTTATCGACTGCCTAAGATGTCATACAAAAATTTAACAAGGTCAAACTCACCCTTCATAAAGTGAAGACACTTCAACGTTAGACCGAAAATTTTTTCTGAGTGATATTTTTAATATTGCACGGAATAATAGGCCAGGTAATATTTGTTTTACACAATAATAAACAAATAACACACACTTTAGTCACATCGTATGATGGTATACAAATATTAACCGACTAAAAGTGTTATGTTGAAATATCATCACGACGTGAAAGATGTACTGTTCTATTCCTCGAGCCGGTACGTGAGTGTAATTGGCCTACATCTTTCACAGAGTAATGATATTTCTACCGTCACACAAATTTAAGACGGTTAATATTGTTTTATATCACTCATACATAAATTCTATATTTTAAAAATAAGTTAGCAGGCACATTTCCATCGTCACCAGTTGAGTTTTCTGTTACAACAAAAAACCGAGCATTGTTAGTTCCCCCCTATAAAGAAATTGGCGAGTCCGAGCTTGCGCATCGATTTTGCGCAGTGCAGAAGTATACAAATTTGAATGCCCAAGTGGGATAGTAAAAAATATATACAGTAGTTCAATTTTGACTTTCCTAATTTCCCGAGGCTAAGCCGAGTGAAATGGCACAGTCCAAAATTTTGACCGAATTACATATTTTTACTATTGCAACAAATTTTAGGCAGTCAATATTTGTTTATTCATGTCTCACCTGGTTTAGTGTTGCAAGCCATGTGAATAGTAAAAACTATCACATGGCTCAAATCACACAACATGATATAACAAAAACTATCAAACGTAGGGGTGATGGTAAATCTATCAAACGTTAATAAACCCATGTACTTCCTAGAATTTTATGTATGCGTGATATATACGTAACACATTATATGACAAAAAGTACATGTTATGCATTTTAATATCACGTCTCATCAGTAAACGGTTGTATAGCACGACTCACATGTTTTCAATTTTTAACTATTTATGACAATTGTTACAGAAATGACCACCAGATTGTTAGGTAGGGTTTCTTTATCACAATTTAATTATAATGCCGGCATGAAAAGACCTTGGGTCCATAAAGGGCATCATGTGTGGCAAAAGAATCCAACCCCAACCCTCGCTATCTTGCCACCTATCCATGTTTATAATGTACCCTACCCACTCTGACAAGTACCAAATATCATTGCAATTAATGTACACTTGATTTCCATGCGTGTGCAAACAAGGTGGCACATACACAGGTTTGTTTTTAAATTACCATGGCTGTGCTCCAAAATGCTGGAATCACTATTGGATTCTTGGAAGTCTAACATAGCACAATATCTTGTCAGTTTTTAACACCATTGGTTTTGAGATGGATAAAACACCACTAACCTAGACTAGGATTGTTTTGGCCTCAGTGTAAGCTTTTTCCCCCATGCGATTCTAAATATGGCCCAAGAACCTCTGGCCTGTTTCCGGTTAATTAACTTCTTTAGAATGACCACGAACACACTTATTTTCGCCGATTAACAATATAAAAACGAGCGGTTTGGCTGGCGCTGTTTCACACATGCCTATATCAAGTTCCTAAATAAAATAAGAACTGTGCACCACTACTGTGTTAAAATATCACATTCGTACTAGCCACTACTACGAACATACTATAGCCCAAGCCCACGCTATTTTGGAAGCCATATAAAATCTGCCAAAACATCATAAGCTTGATCTTTGCAATTGTTATTTTAGAAACAAACCACAGTGGCCCACAGGGCACTGATTTGCGTATACACCGAGTTTATGGCAAAAATGATTTAGTGTTTTTGATTTTGCTATTAGGACCGTTACGCAATATTTACAGACTCAACGTAAAATCGACACAACTATTTCCTGACTATACAACCCTCATTCTGCCAAACGTATTTCGTCATTTGTTCGAACATTGGGGCCTGAACATCCTACTATTGAGCCACTGAATATTTAATATATATATATTTCAATCTATTTATAACAGTTGTTCACACACCATAGCTGTTATTTTGACACACCAACTTGGTAATAGTTCACACACACACCTGGATATATATCGTAGTGTACAGTTGACTTACCCTGGATCAAGGCCCACAACGAATGCCCACTCTGAAACAACTTTAATGAAATATATATTTACATGTATATCTTTTGTTGCATACATTGTTTTTTTTTTACATCTTCAAGTGGGAGAATAAGTTAACCTCTATAAGCTTATGCCACCAAGTTCATGTCACTTTTTGACCACCAACCATTTCAGCTAATTCAGAATCCATCAAGATCGCAATTTTTTTTTTAGCGACAATTGAAGCTCAGATTTTGAAGCTCATCTATGTGAGCAAAATAGTTGCATCAAAAACGTTACCGTATGGAAAATGTAGGGTTTGGACAAACTTTCCACCTATTGCTAGATGACTGATGATGTGTTCCAGAAATATAAACTTCGTTGGATTTGACTTACATAAATGAAATGGTACAATCCACAGACAACATCTCTTGTTACTTCCAAATTCCATCTCGTGTTACTTCCATCCCTCACTAAATTTGCTGGTTCAGGAAGAAATACATGAGAAATGCCTTCAAGAAACTTGTTTTTGATCAGTTAAAGTCAATGAACCCAACCTAGCCCCAGCACACCTCTACCATCAATAATACAATGGTAAACTTTGGCACCAACTTATAATTACCCAAAATATATCATTCGCCCTTGCAGGGTTTTGCCATTTGTGGAGTGTCTCAAACTCGCAGCAATATAAATGGGAGCTTTTATACAGTTCAATCAGGTTGGATTCTTGCCACACAAAACCAAAGACTTTACACAAGGCATATACATTGTTATGTAACACCCTGGTCAGGTTTTCTTTGAGGCCCTGCTACTGGTATTCTGGTAACCAGTACTACCTGTCCCAGGGCCGGGTTGTCGGTGGCTAAACCGTCACCCCTATCGGGTTTCTTAGGAAATCTAATGAGGAGAATAGCTGGTTACCCTGGTAGAACAAAAAGAAGATCTACCTAGGGCATCGACTCTGGAGAGCTAAAGGCGGCCATCCAGCACATTGACGTCATGAAGGGCATCCGGTCAATTGTCTTTTGCTCCAATAAATCCTCACACAGCAGTATTGCTGTGAATGTGAGGCGAGTCCAGCCACACCCGTTAGCGGGGACAAAACCGGATTTAAAACTTTGGTTTACTACCCACTTGCTCCAATGGCAGTTTGAAGCTCTACCTACAAATGGCAAACCGTGCAAAGGTTGAATGGGTATTATCAGTTCACAATTACCCAAAGTAACTTTCAACATCAACCCGGTGGCACCAACTCGTATAGGTTCACCGTTATTGGGACTGCACCAGAGGGCATTATTGAGTCAATCAATCCCACAATGCACCAGTTTGGGGAAATTACATCTCAATAAGGTCATGTGATCCAACAAATTATTCTTAACATAAAAACCCTGCCTTCTGCACTCATTTTAGCCCACAAGGCATTAGTACTTAGGCAATTTTTAGCCTAATCATGAAATGACTTGTGGTTCTTAATGGATACTTTTTATCCCAAAGTACTGACAGGTGTTGAGTACACTGCAATATAGGCACATTGCAATGCATGATGCGATTGGTTCAAAACACCCTCTGGGACTGCATTGTACACGTTGGGCCCTGATAACAGGCAAGTGAATTCAAATATACTGGTTGCAAGCAAGTATAAGTACAGAGCTGGAATGATTACATATAGATAATGCTTTTATAATACAGTCTCATATGGAAATTGATACAGATGTTCATTTTATATAGTACAGCAGTTTAATTGTACATGGATTTTACGTCTTTATGAAATATACATTGTTTTAGAAACTTAATGGCTAGTTCACTTGCACATTGATATTCAATACTTTTTTGAGTTCCACCATGCCATTCTGGGCTAGAGAGTATTCAACTACCGCATGGCCCAAGCTAGAATTATTATTCATGATTGGAGGACGTCACCTATTAGCTTTGCCATCTTGTGTGTTCACGTTTTTACACTCAATGGTTGGTTTACTGTTTGACAATAAGCTCTTATCTATAGGAACGTGTGCTTTTAGCACTACACAATTATACTCCGATAAAATCATGCCTTTGATGCAACACTTATGGAAGCAACTACACCTCAACGGCATCATCGCCTATTGCACAGCACCACATAAATGGCAAATGATAATCAGCTAACATGTAATCAGCTGCTGATTTTGGTGAAACTCGGTACCAAAGTCTCAAGTGATCTTGCATTTATTATCACAGTATAGTACATGTTAGTATAGTCTACATTACAGGTCACACACTTGCCTTCATATATCAATTAGATAACGATGGCACAGACATAATACATATAATAGTCACCTCAAAATGGGCTGGGCTGTATTCAAGAGGAAATTGGTATTAACTTTTAATAGCACAGAGATGTAACAGAGGAGCAGTCCCATTTCCTGAAAATCCAAAATTTGAACCGACGTGAAGGCCAAATTTTAGCGTAACATTCGGTGACGCTCCGGGGAACGTATTATGTGATTTTGGGGTACAAAACCCCTTCTACAAAATAAATTGGTACTTAAAACTTGTGTTTTTGATGCAGTTATACCTTTTATCATGAACACTTGATCTCAGAAATTGCAAAAAAAATTAAAAATTCAATTTTTTTTTTTTTTTTACATTTCAGGATTTTTTTTTTATTTATGGCCCCAAATCCGGAAATTTCCGGAAAAGTTACATCTCTGACAGCAACTTCGAAGTACGTATTGCAACGTTTCCTACAGCTAACTTGAATCCCAGCCGCACCCTTGAGATCTTTAACTTTGTGCAGTGCACCATAACACTATCGGAATTGAAACTGAAATCTGTCACAATGCAACTAAATATACTAAAATTCTCATATGCAATTGAAGCCATTAGGTAAATGATATGGTAAAATGATAAATATTGTCTCAAAGATTTACACAGGATTCTCTGTGTGGTTGTAGTGTTTTGATAGCCTGTAGTCAACACACAAACATTTATTACATGAGGCGAGGGTGGTCAACATCTGGAGGATCATAGGGCCTAAAAAAATGTTTGTTTGCTGTAATGGGGGAAAAATATTGGTCAGTTGGATTTTTTAGATGAACACTTCTGTTTTACTCTAAAATGAATACAATGTGCTACTAGTTTATTTTTTTTCAATGACATAGCAAAGATCGTTGTTTTGTTGTCTTGTTTAGATGTTTTTTGTTTGTGTTGGTAAATAAAAAATTCTAATTGTAAATGAAAATCATGGGTCGGTCATCAGATTTTTTATTTTGTGTTAATTTGCATAAAACTTTCGATCAGCAAGTTTTAATAAGGTCGGTCGGGTTACTGCAAATAATTTTTTTGCCTAGTCTGGATCCAGACAGCAAAAGAATTGTGAGGATAACAGTTTGTATAGTAACAATTCAGAAAGGCATAGAATGTGTGACAAAAAGATACATTATATTTCATAGGTTGGTCTAACCTTTCACACATGTATTTTTTTAACCACCATTCCAAGAAGTTGCCCACCCAGTGATTACTAAGTACACAGAAAGGTAGGTACTTAGGCCTGCAATACAAGTTTGAAATCTCAAAAACTTCCTTGGGCCCTCTTGTTATTATATACAAGTCTTATATACCGGTGCCCTTCACGTGATTGCACACAACCACTTTGCACAGACACTGAATATGCTACTATTTATACTTAAATTCTCGCAAATCGTAATATGGTGCGCTTCCAGCGATTGCCTCGGAGAGTTAATGTTTTTCCAATGCATCATGGGAAAAGTTGACATCCAGAGCCCGTGTAATACAAATATTACACAGGAACATGCCACTATCATTTAGTTTGTTAATATAAAGGTCGGTTGAGTGCGACTGCACACTAAAATGGCTAGTTACAATAAGTAAACACTTTAATTTCTTTAAATCATATGCAAACTCTTTTGTTGAGCTTAAATTTTAACTACTTAGTTCTCCAGGGAGACAAGGATGTATATTTTTAATCTTTCCCAGGAGATGGCCAGCGCACAATAGTGTTGAAAAAAAGAAACCCCCATGTGCGCTTGGCCGGACTCGACCCGACGACCTTCGTATTACAGGCACGACGCCCTTGCCAACTAAGCTATCAAGCCAAGGTTGGTAAAGGAGCGACATAATACTCACACTACTTGTGTGTTAATCTAATGGAAGTTGGACGGCTATGTCAACCCTTGCGGTCAACAATTGGACTGGCAAGGTTAACCGCTGGACGGGTGGCGCACCGTATTGCGAGACATTCTAAATTGACCTCATCAAATTATCACAAAATTGGAGCTGCATTTTTGTCTGAAGTTTGAACAACCTCAGGCTTGTGCAGCATCAAAGTATTAATATAAATTACATATATACTTATATATTTTATGCAGCATGTAACTCCATGAATAAAATGGGCATTGTGCATGTCCTGTGCAAAGACAAACTAAACAATATAATAAACAAAATACATCGCGGTCGCCGTACCGCGGGTGTCGTCTGCCGTCGCGATCTGTGAATGGGGCCAGCGTTCACATGAAGTCACAAGGTCACCAACATGTCACCCCACCCCGCTCCCTTCCTTTCCACCAAGTTACATCGTCGTAGCCCTTACGGAACTCACACGGCATGTAATATATTAAGGGTTAACATTTTGACCAGCCAAAGGTCACATGAGGTCACCAAGGTCATATGAGGTCACCAACATGTCACCCCAACCTTCCTTTCCACCAAGTTACATCATAGTAGCCCTTACGGAACTCATACGGCATGCAATATATTATGGGTTAAAATTTTGACCACAGACACACACACAGATACACAGACATACGACCAGAGTAATCCCTATGTGCCTTCTGCAATTCTTGCAAACGACACAAAAATTATGAGGTATTCTTTGTCTCAAATCTTTCAGCATGTTCACTTTTTTTGCTGATAAACTTCCAAGTAAAATTTAAAAAAAAAACATCTGTTTACTTTCAACAGGGTCTCTTTATTATCACCACAGATTTCTCAAATTATAAAATACCAGTAATAATAAACTCAATATCCGTATCATATTGATTCATAAAACCAATTTCATCAATCATTAATCGGTATTGGGTTTTTAGTGGACTCCTTGCATAAGATGAGATTCTTATTGTTGAGCCCTAATGCCCAACCCCAGCCCATTCACTATGAGCTAGTAAAATCTCAATTCCCTTGGCACAGTTCAGTAGCTTTCATTCATCAATGTATTTAGAAAATACACCCCTGGTTTTTGGGGATGATATATGATACCCAGATCACACAAGTCAGTTCATGTCAATGTATGTACAAATACAACCCTCTGAACTGTGTCCTTGATGGATGAGCATATTGTCACTCATAGTGTGTCTTAAACCAAACATAACATAATCTTGACCCATGATTGCAATTCATCCCAATACTTGATTTGAATGTTGTTCATCTCACAAACAACAAAGATCCACATCCAACTTTTCCTGCCATCATCAAGTTCTCAAGAGGTAAATGTAATAGTGACAATTGAAAAAGTATAACTTTCCAAGTATACCTATGACTAATATCAAATATATTTGATTCAAGAGAGAAAGTAGCTCTAACAGTCCATTATTTTTCTACCTGAAAATAGTATCACACAATTGGTCTCGCAATGTTTGCATGCTTTCAAAGCATGTTTATAAGATCTCTAGACTATAGACATAACGTTACTGTTAATGAATACATTGTGGCAGTTTGTGAGGCTTTTAGATATTTTCTCTATTATTCTCGTCTTCATTTTATAACTATTTCCTTACCCTATCAGTAGCATTAAGCCTAACCTCTCCCAACTCACATCTTCCTAAGGGCTACATACATTCCTAACCGTACTCCGAATCACATGATAACCTGGTAACCAACCCTTGAGGACCTCCAATACAGATGCCTCTAGGCAAGATTTCTGCTCTTTTACCAACCTATGGTATCAAGCATTCTCCAACCAAGCCTTGAGTGTTAGATTCAATATATTGAGGTGTTATATATAATAGAATATATTGAGATCTAAGATAGAAAGCATTTGACTTTTCTTATCTATCAATTTGAAGCTTAAAGATATGCTTCACTTCTTGATTTCAACCACTTCCAATAAAATTCTTCCTCTTCCTCCTCCCCCTCCCATGCATCGTGAACTAACATAGTAGCCCATGAAATTTGAGCACCTCATGCTAATTCATATCAATCTTTCTTTTTCCACTGAACTTTCATTTTTCCTCTTCCTTCCCTCCTCTTTCTTCCCTCCTCCTCATTCAACACCCAAAGCTGAACTGTCCCTGCTTTGCTGTTCACCATGCATACCTTTTCCTTTTTCTTTAAAAAAAGTGTTTCAGGCAGTGATGGACTTTTCGTTCTTCCTTCTGTTAAAACTTCACCGAAACATTGCTCCCCATTTCAAGCCATTAGAAAGCCCTCATATCCAAAAATGCTGATTAATTATGGAATGCATAATTTTTCCTTCCAAAATGTTTGAACAAATTCGGACTACTGGGCGAAATGACTAATTGAATAAGGTCGAACTTCTTTACTGACATGCATTTTGTCAGACGACTCAACTCATTAAAATGAGTGTTGAGGTGGCGATTACTTGTCCCATTCTACGCTAGTGATGCGACTAGTGAGGTAAGTGGCTAAGCGTATTAAGATTGTTCACCAACCTCACTAATCCTACTCAGCCTTAATCGAAATTACTATTACATTTGTATTCCACAAATCAATGCTCTAAAATTGCCAAAATTTTGTATAAAACACATCAAATTTGGAATCTGGAAGAAGCAATAATATATCAGTTGAATGAGCGAACCCTAATGTTGTTAATTCTGCAAGCTAACGGTCAGAATTCACCTCATTTCTGGTCTCCATCCTTCTGTGATTCTACGATCTGATCTTTCCGTGATGAGTTCGTCATCGACAGCTATCGTGAGAAGCGGTGCCGCCAGAAAGTGAAGGACTGAATTCCTCGCCCCGGTAAGGGTGCTTCGAAGGCAGTGCGTTTTCGTTGGAGCGAAGGGAAGACGTGGTCTACCAGCTCCGTCACTTGGGATAACTGTATGGATGGCCATGAATTGAAATAGTTGGGTTAGTTCCCCTTAATGTAGGATGCAGGCTCGTATCCAGTAATGCACAACTAATTCACCAAAGGTCTGCTTTTCATATAACGTAAATGTTTAAAATGTATATACCGCAAAAATGTCAAATGTAGATAGGAAAAACCTCCCAAAATTCTGAAGTCTACTCTGGCAATCGAGGCAAGGCAAGCAAAAAAAAGTCATTCAGGCAGGTCCACAGTTATGGAAAAATCTACCTCCCCAAATATCAATCCTGGCTATAGGGCCAGGTAGGATGTCAAAAACAAGCAAGTTCAGTATTATATCTCCCCCTTTTGTAAATTGCAAGGAATTTGGACACCTGCATTGACACAATTGACAGTTTGAGGTTAACCGTCAATATATTTTGGTAAAATATAATTAGACAACTGCTTGCACTCATGCTGAGGCATTTCACGGCAGTTCAAGGCAGTTCGTCTCATTCATGGCATAAATCAACGCAAACAGTTTACAAACCTTGTTCTTTGCCGATCTCCACTGGTTGCCATTGCTGATACTACAAGCTAAAAATGCCCTTTCACAAGTAGATCTATTTTGGCACACTGCCTTTAACAACATACAGCGCCCACGTATTTGGAATTCATTACCACCAACCCTCGTAATATCAGGAAGCACCTTTACCGAGTATTTTCAACCACATCTCCTCAAATCTTATTTATATATCCAAATTAATTTCTGTTTCTTTGGCTTGGTAATACCTTTTCCCCTTTTTTACCTGCCTTTGGTAGTAGTATGTTCATAGCGCCTAGAGATGGATGGAAGGATGGATATATGCATGTATGCATGCATGCATGTATGTATTCATGTATGCATGCATGCATGTATGTATGCATGCATGCATGTATGTATGCATGCATGCATGCATGCATGTATGCAGTTTCATTTTTATTACATGACAACCTACCACTAGTGGGGCATAAAGAGAAAAGTATGTTTTCAAGATCTGGAGACATTTTTGTTCATATCAAAAGGAAACATTTCCTGGGCCTAAAATTTCACTGGGGTAATTAGAAAAATATAAACTTTCTTCTGATACCAAAATCTCAATTTTGATGGAACAAAGTAGGAGTACGAGGTTGTTGATCGGTCACCCACCTTTAACATTTTGTCTAAAAAGTTAGGAAAAAGTGAAGGTTTTTGGCCCATGCTGTATATGAAATTGTATATATATCTTTTTGAGTTCAACAAGGCTGGAGATATCACCGTGCACCTTTTGGCCAGATCAGGTTTTCAGGGCCTGCTACTGGTATTCTGATAACCAGTACTGTCTCAGGGCCGGGTTGTCAGTGGCAAAACCGTCACCACCCTCAGGTTTCTAAGGAAATCTAATGAGGGTAGCTGGTTACCATGATAGAACTAAAAAGAAAATCTACCTAAAAGGGCATCGGCACTGGAGAGCTAAGGCAGCCATCCAGCACATTGACGTCTGGAAGGACACCGGGTCAATTATCTTTGCTCCAATAAATCCTTGCACAGCAGTATTGCTGTGAATGTGAGGTGAATCCGGTCAACCCTGCTAGCGTGGACAAACCCGGATTTAAATTATGTTTTACTACTACCTTTTTGCAATAATCTGGCTACACTTACGAGGATTGGAATGTCCAAGTGAGGTCATGAGTGACTTTTCCCTGTGGATTTATGGTGAATATTCTAGACACTGGAATGCCAACTGCTCTATAGGCCCATGTATCCTGCACAAGACAAAGGTGCAAACGAATACATGGTTAATTTTATATGCAATTTATGTTACACATAATCAGAGGTTAGTAATAACTGCACTAGCTCATTTGAGGTTATTGTTTTAAATCATATTCGGTAATTTATCTCAGGATCAAACTAATGTGTCTTCTATTAGAGATCCCTGAAATCATTGCTAAAAAGCCACCATAGCATCCTCAAATCCAGTGCTTAAGGTTCTTCATCAAAACAGTTTTAATTTTTTTTAAATATACTATTTGGAGGCTAGGGTTGTAGTTCTGAGACCAACACGAATAGAATACGAAGTGGCAAAGTCGAAATTAAGTCTAGGTAACAAAATTGCACATTCAGAGCAAACTTGTAAGAACAGCATTATGAGTGACTGCAATAAACATGTGGTGATAGAAATCATCAAAACTAAAGTCTCTGTCCAATGCCAAGACCGATATTTTCTGCTGAATTTTGTCTGCCTTCACCACGACAGCCCCCCGTTTTAACACCCACACAGCCACTCTCTGAAAATCAATGCGCTTGGAACAAACAGCCGTGTCACCCATACCGCATCTCATCTGCACCACCCCACATTCCACCATCTGTGTTAAAGGGACTAGCAGCGATTTGCTAATCCGAAACATCGAAAACAAAAAAATCATCAAAATTCATATTTTTATATTTTTGTTACTGGCATGGATATGCGAACATAACCTGCAAGTGGTTGGCTTGAAATCCGTTTATTAAAAACAGGGCAGTACTTTTTATCTGATTCTATAATTTCTATACGTGCGCATCAAAATTCCGACTTAATATCAAAAAAGCCTTTCCCTGTGAATATCACAGATTTTCAGGGTGATATTGTGCACCGTGATCAATACAATTTGACCTCAAACACAAACATTATTTGATCTTTGTTTATTCTGTACTGGTGTAACCCATCGTGCTGTGGTTTAAGTGCAGATTTTTGAGACGCCGTCGCTGTATGCCTATTTGGGGGAGACGGTATGACAAATTTCCTCAAATACTTCATTTTATTTACACTATTGTGGTTTTGGTGTGTCAAAACTGGAAGCAGTTATATGGAATTGCAAACACTTATCCCTTAATTATATGCATTTCCACATTTTTTTGATTCTCTCGAATTATCGCTGCTAATCCCTTTAAGCTTCGGAAAAGGGCTCAACTAAACCTAGCAGCTTTAGTAATAGATATTGTATGAAATATATACATTCTGTTACTGAAGTTTTCCTCTTTCACTAGAGCCCAAATTCAGTGCAAATAGTGAAGAAATGGCAAGGTTGAAAGTCCAATTTTGTAAATGACACTTCTAAGATTTTCAAAAGACTTTGTTTTAAGGTTCCATCATGTTACGTGTGTTAGTGCCTTATCAACCATGCTAATTTCAATGACAATTCCTTTTCCTGCAAATCGTCCATCATGCTTGAGCTCATTCAATTGCGTAATCCACAAGTACAACTCTTGAAATAGCCCTGAAGTGTCATTTTCGAAAACAGGGTCTTTGGGCTTTGAACCACCAGAGGTTTGATATTTCATACTCAAATTGCCCGACTAATAGCTCAAATGAAAGATGAAACCTTTGGTAAATAAATGTATATAATGTACTTTTGCTGGTCAGTATTTTAGACAATATAAATTTCTAGAACTTGTCATTTATTTTTGTAAGGTATACAACCATCCTTAACTTACATTAATTCTATTGCCAAATCCAGCATAGAATGGATTGAATTCATTGCCACAGGCAGTTGTAACAGGGAACAAAGACTTGATATCTTGAAGACATTTGATCTTGAACTCTTCTGGCTTTCTTACTATCACTTCACTGGAATGATGGACAAAGAGAAGAACAAAAACAAATGTAGGTATTGTTATGAGTGTATTTTATTAATAATTTTATTTACAAACAAATTTCAGGTGTAAAAATGGTTAATTCTCTAAGAAAACTAAAGACCTGTATCATCAAATCTGGGTAAACGTTTCATACATAAGCCCCAAGGATGCAAATGAGGCACTGCCATTCATTCCGTAGCGCTACTGCACAACACATACAGCGCATGACGAAATCAATTGTAATACCCTCAATTTGCATCCTTGGGACCTTCTATATGATGTTATGATGTATTCAACAGACCTAAGCTCATGTCTGTAGCAAATGGAATCACAACTCAGAATGCCATCCGTTGATACAAAATTCAGGACTTTCTCCATGGTCAGAAGGTTGAGGTCAGTGGGTCAAATCCAATTCACATGAGACACGATTTTGTGAAAGTTTTGGAATATTCTGGCGAGAGAATATTCAAAAACACATTATGTTTATCAATCATTTAACTGAAGCCCTGATTTTCCTTTCTCCAATGTTGACTGACTTATATGCATTTCCTTTCCCTTCTAGAAGTGGAATGCCCCAAATTACCAGAATAACACCCCAAAAGAGAAGGGGGCTCGACACATGACCACATTCACACCCTGTCGACCTTAGCTCTTCCTTAATTCCGTTTTGGCTCAAGCCCTCCTGACGCGCGTCTATATCATGCTGTGGGGCGGCCCGGAAGTGGGAAGTCAACTTGGAAAGAAATCAGGCTGCAGTTAAATGATTTATAAAACATATGTGTTTTTGATAATCATTACACTGAACTTATTTCCTTTACCCAATGTTTGACCGAAATAATATGCTTAACCCCCGTGAATGATAAGTTTCCATCACACCAGACTAGCACCTCAGTCGGAGGTGGAGCAGATATCTCATAGGCACCACAGAAGGCAGCGAAAGTCTAACCCACACTAACTATAAGTAATCATATGTTAAAGACCTAAAGGCATTAACATAAATCGGGGACATAGATGCCCACCTGACAAACGGAATACTCCTGGGCGAGCGTCAACGTCGGCAACCGGATAGGAAACTTTATGTATAGTGAAGTTGAATTTAATGTTGTGTTCTGCAGGAAGTGCCTCGCAACGTTCTCTTGGGGAGTTTGTACGTTTCTGTAGACACCACGAAACGTTGTGGGGAGGAGCCCTCCCGACATCGCCTCGCCGATTTCGGCAATGCCTGATTCCGCGGTGATAGGCCCCTGACGAAGTGATATTACGACAAATGGGCTGCGAGCTTGAGAAGCTCCAATCACCGTGTTGGAATCATTA